>VUQG01033608.1:0-14664 GCA_015106755.1 Etia nguti | reverse complement strand
GTTTCTTCCTGTTAAAAGGGAGTTTTTCCTTCCCACTGTCGCCAAAGTGCTTGCTCATAGGGGGTCATATGATTGTTGGGTTTTTCTCTGTATGTATTATTGTAGGATCTACTGTACAATATAAAGCGCCTTGAGGTGACTGTTGTTGTGATTTGGCGCTATATAAATAAAACTGAATTGAATGGATTTGAGGATGATGTGAAACAGGAGAGAAAATGAGAGACGAGGAGAAAAACCCAAAATGTATCTGTCTCCTGAATCCAAGAAGAGGGGCCTGAAAACTGAAGGCTCTCCCTCCCATTCTACTTTTAAATACTCTAGGAACAACAAGTAAGCCTGCAGTGTGAGAGCGAAGTGCTCTAATGATATGGTACTACAAGGTCATTAAGATAAGATGGGGCCTGATTATTTAGGACAGAGTAGTGGTTATCATGAGTGTGAGCTGGCTGACTTTCCCATAAGTATTCAGAGTTTTCAAATCCAACTCAAATCATCATCTGTTGTACTCTTTCACATTCAAACATAAACTCTGAAGCACTGACGAGGACTCATCTTAATCCTCTCTGTAAACTTTTTTAAAGTAACCTCAAGTCTAGCAGACTCACTCTACAACACGCTGTCACAAAGTGCTGATGGCTGCTACGTATCTCGTGCTGATGAGCAAACTAAACCTTCCACAATGCATTTGGTATTTTGTCTTTGAAGTTTTCTTCATGTCAGATTAGTAGAGTTTCAGACGTAATGTTCTTCACTACCACAGGCCTAAAAAAGTGTTTGTACGCGCACTGTGGAGAAGAAATGAGCTGCTTTATTCATCTTTATTCATCTCCGTTCAGCAGCTATCACTACTCTGTTCTGCAGCTCTCTCCTTTCATGTTCTTACGTTCCATTGTCATTCCCACTATTGCCGTCTTCATCATAATCAGTGTCACAGTCGGCTCATCATGATTACCGTCCTCGCCATCAACGCCACCTCTACAATCATCATCGTGAAATGAATTACATGGGACAATTTGCAGTAGATTCAATCTTAAAACAAAAGTGTCCTTTTCAACACGTGTGTGTGTCTCTTATTGCAGATGACACACATTTGTCTGATCGTATCGCAGTGGCTCGGGAGGAGGTTTGGAGCATCGTCGCTCTGCTGGAAACGACATGAAAACAAACACTTTGTTTGGTTTTGTTGTCTTCCTGTTCATTATCACAAGTGCTGCCACATCATGAATATAAACGCTCTTCATCATCATAATCATTGTCACGATCATCATCGCTATTGTGAGTGCTATCAACGAGAAGCCAGTCAGCGCGATGGCAACTGTCAGCAGGAACAAGCAGCACCGCGTAACGGTGATCGGGATTTTATACTGCATTTAATTCCATATTTCAGAGGTGATACTGTCTCTCAGCGCTCACTGCAGAGACATCGGTGCATTGAAATACTCGCTGTAGTTACCAGAGTCAAGCTGCGGACTGTAAATCCATTTGTGTCTCAGCAGAACTTCTTAAATTGCATCTTGGATATGAAATTTGAATATGCACCTAATTTATTGGCATTTGTCTGTGCATCTTTAACCCCTGGGATCTGTGTGTGTCCGTGTTTACATATCTTTGTGGGGACCAAACACTGGAAGTGTACTATACTTGTGGGGAACAACAGCCCTTATGGGGACAAAATCCAGGTCCCCATGAGTTTGAAGGCATTTTTCAGACTCAAAATGTGGTTTTAGTGACAGGGTTACAGTTAGGTTACAGTTAGGTTTAGGCTGAGGGTCAGGGTTAGGCATTCATTTTTCATGGTTGGGGTAAGTAGCTAGGGAAAGCATTATGTCAATTAGATATACCCTCAAAGATATGAAAACACGGTGTGCATGTGTGTGCGTGCAGTCAGTCGAGGCTCCAGCAGATGTGTAATCTTGGTTCTAGGTTAGTGTTTCTGTGGTTTACATGTTGTTTTTGTAGCTTTGTGTTTCTGTCCCAGTGCTGGCATCGTCAGTGACAGATATTTTTACAGATGTGCTCAGATGTGCGTGCGTTCATGCATATAACATGCTCACCCGACCTTGATCCCTCCTCCTGCAGCAGGTCTGTCAAGCTTTGGATTCCTTAACACGATGAAGTGTTGCATGGAGCAGTCTGAATCTTTTACGATACAGTGTCAGAGTTCAGGCGACTCATAACAACTGTCAAATGTCATCTATTCGCTTGTTAAATGTCAGCGAATTTTATGTAACAAATAAGACTGTGATTACGTATTTATGTTTTAAACTATAGCATAATACTGAGAAGTAGGGTGAAACCAGGGAAACGACATGCAGTCAATAGTAACGGACATCCGGGGATCAAACCAGAGACTCACTTCAATCCCAGTTCAAATGCTTTTCAGTCTTTTTTATATTAAAACATTGCTGAAGGCACTTGAAAATCAGGCTTTGCAAGGACAATGAATGTCAAGTGATTGATTTATCATTTCCACCTGGGTTCTATTCTGTGGTAGAGGTGCCAGGACTAACCCTGAATATCATCTCACCCCAGATGCAGAATGACATTTAACATTAAAAAAAAGTCTCTGTGCAGACCAAACGCTCTGCTGTGAATGCACCGTGTGTATTCACAGCATTGGTGAACAGACGAGTGATTTAGCCAGCCTCGCTGTTACTGTTCGACTCTTCTTTTCTCTCTCCTCTCCTCTCAGAGAGGTCACAGCAGATGGCTGCTCTCCCTGATCCTGGTCCTGCTGGTCTGTTCCTGTTAAAAGGGAGTTCTTCCTCCCCGTGTCCACAAATGTCGCTCATGTCGGATCATCTGCTTATTCGGGGTCTCTCACTAAAACTGTAGGGTCTCTACCTTTTATCTGCTGTATAAAGTACCCTGAGACAACCAATACAGCGACTACAAGGACTAAAGTTGCCTGCATTATCCATCTGTAAGGGACTAGTTATGAATTAAGTTTAGACAGAATAATAATAGCTTCAGCAGCAGATCATGGAAACTCAAACAGGAAATGGATCAGCATAATAAAAATAATCAGACTGAGGCGCAAATGGACCAAAGTAAATCAAGACATGTTAGCATGTATATGACAGAGACATGGAGAGAACAGGTCCTCTGAAACAGCAACGAGCCAAGTAATCCAGCATCACCTGAAGCTAATCTGAAGCTTTCAGCTAACATCACTTTGTTGATGCAGAAAGAAGCAAAAAGAACCTTTTTCTGTCTGTCAAACTGTGATGTCATCGGCATTCCTTATTAATTCAGCTAAACAAACACAACAAACACAACACACAACTCGGGTTCATCCCTGGAGTTTTTTTTATGCTAAAACAATTCATGGATCAGAGTTAAGAGGCTTAAAGAAAAAACATTCCTCTAAAAACGGCCAGATGCAAGGACCGGACTGAAAAAAAGTGAAAAGGCAGTCAATGTCCAAATAAGGACTTCAGAAGACCTTCAGAAAGCTGGAGAGCTGTTGCTCAAGACCACTTTAAAAGATCCAAAGCCAGCCTGGCTCTTTGCAAACAAAATATAAAGAAATGAGAGACTCAAGACTTTTACACATTACTGTACAATACAAAAAAGGCTTATGGCCCTGCACTAAATCTTCTACAAGAACCCTACGAGTAATGTTTATTAAATCAGATTTGGTCAGATTAACATCATCAGGTTTGTGACTCATCTAGCTTGACACATGATCACACACAGTTGATGTTGTTCATGATTTTTAGGATTTTAAAAGCAAATGTTCATGTTTGATTTCACAGCTCCAAAGAAATCTCTTCCACGAGCAGTATTATAGCACATAAAAAAATCATGAGACCTTAATACAGGTTCAAAGCACTCAGTGAGTCACACACACAAGCACACACACACACACACACATACTGAGTGGGTCATCTTTCAGGTTCACGGCACTGAGAATCGCACTCATAACACCCACACAGGTAAACGCACTAACGCACAAACACACATGTTAGCAGGTCAGGGAGTCAGCCGCTTCTTGACTTTTTCTTTTTTTTTCCTGGGATGCATTGTTCCGGAAGAAAAGCCTGTTTTTAATCTAGTGAATAATATTCACTAGGTCAGATAAAAGCAGCCCCGAGGGTAAAAAAACCCTCACATTTATTTAATTATTTAGCCTTCATTAAACCAGAAAAGGTCATCCGGGGACAAATCTTTATTCAGAATAAATAATTCAGAGAGCGATACCTTAAATTCATTAAGCGTGCACTGATGCTGCTTTAAAAGCTTTTGTTCTGTTATTTTGTATTCTGTTGTGAGGAAACTTGCTTTTATTATTTCACGTATGTCCCGCCGCTCTGAATGTTCCTTTTATTACTTCTTATTTTCTAATTGTCTTAATTACCATCTGACCCCTGCCTTTTATTCTTTTGTCTTTGTAGAGCGAAGGCTTCTACAAAGACTCCAGTTTTAATCTCAGACACACTTGAGAAATCTCAAAACTTCCCCCGAACTATAACCATCGAGGTCCCATTCATTTACTGCTCGAGTGTAGAAGACAATATGATTGTGAAGACTGATTGTGCCGCAACACAGCATGCCTGCTCAGCAAAACAAGGCTTTATGAATAAATAAAGAGATACCAGCGAGCTCATCGTTACAGAAACGCTCAGCGGATCCATCAGGATAATGTGCCGAATGACACAAAAGCAAAAATTCTATCGGTGTGAACGCATCACCTGTCAAAGCCTGTACGGGCAGCTGAGTGACACAGCTAACCCAGCATAGTCCACTTCAATGAACTCCAAACACCCCCACACATCAGACTCTCAAAGGCCTGAAAGTGGAGCCTAAAGGGGCTTTAAGATGCTCAAGAGCTGTCCTCATCTCAGGGTATTGAACACGGATGGGTCTTTTAGCAGGAGGGTTCAAAGAGTGGCGCAGGCATCAGCACACAACCGTTCCCTAAAATCATTTATCAAAGACGAAAAAGAAAAAATAGGCGCATGTAAGTAGGTACACTCACGAGCGTACCGGTATGCACCACATGTTTTATAAAAAATTAAATAGATGTTAAATGTCTGATACTGACGGAAACAGTTATTTGCACATGGCTGCAGTTCTTGAGAGAACCCACCACAGCTCTGAAAGCATCAGCACACCAAAGGGGTCAAAACTAGAGCAAAATACCAAACACAAAACTGGACCAGGAGGAAGATCAGAGTGAAAGTCTGAGGGACAGCTCGCAGATTAAATATACACACCAGGGATAATAAGACACAGGCGAAGTCAATCAGTGAGGGAGGGAAAAGAGAAAAGGAAGGAAGTAAAACCAAGGAGAGGAACGAAGCTTCAAAATAAATCAGGAGATGAACAAAACGCTTACAGGAAATAAAAAGGACTGTGGAGCAGTATAAGATGCCTTGAAATAACACAAAGAGCTTCATTAGATGGCTTAAATGAACACAGGCTTCAGAGATGAAGACCAACAAGTGCAATTTAAAAGTCAGGCTGTTTCAGACACACTCGTTTCTGATCTAATGATTGGAGGGCTGGGAGATGGCAGAACAGAGGCTAAACTGGCTGGCTTCAAATAAATCTGCTTTAGAGTTTGGTGACAAGCTGAGAGCTCAGATGCCTGCTGGTACTCGGTGTGGCTCTCCAGCTGATTCACTAAGTGTGTGGCAGGCTGACGCTGTGGGACTTGGTAAATGCTGTGCTCAGGAAGCTGACACACCGGGGGAGCTGCACTGCAGAGACTGCAGGGAAACGGGCCGAAGGCCGGCTGACGAAGTAAAGGCAGAGGGTTAGCCAGTGACGACGAATCCATCATAATCCACGTCTGAATGAGGTTTAACACGTGGGGAGGAAACTGACCGGGCAGATATATTAAAACTGTGAATTTCCTAACTCGCACTGACGTGACCTGATTTTTTGAAATATTCAAACCACTTTGTTTCATATCTGAGATTCTAAAAACCTCGTGGTTTGTAGAAACTTTGGCATTTCTTTTCCTGCTCAGTGTGATAATATCTAGTGGTGTTACTGACTGCGATGGTCGCGTCCTCGACCACCCAACTGAAACACAGTTGGCAGTATTCATCACTCTCCACACTCACAGACGCCGCTTCACTCTCTCCTGCACCATCAGCAGCTTTCATTTCATTTCTGTTGCAGTCTCTTCAAACCACACAGTCTGTGTGTTTGTTTGGTTCATTTGTTCTCATCATGTTTTATGATGCTGCGCAGTATTTAGTGCCACCAATGCAGTTCCCGGACTTCATGGTTAAACAAAGCAGGGGGCTGAGGGTGCTGCTGGACACTTTTTGGTGAGGTAGATCAGTTTGTATGAGGGACGTGAGTCTGAGGCATACGGAGCTGTTCAGTGAAAGGACACCAAATCAACAACACAGTGTAGAAGTGCATCATCATGTGCCATTACTCATTTTTAAATGTTACTGTGACAGTCTGCGGACCGTGTGGAGTGAGAACAGTGGACCCAAACGCAGACCAAATGAAGCATTGAACGTAACTTGATTTTAATAAAAAGTGAGCTGTTAATTATAGCTGAGGGAAAAGTGCAAAACAAGGGCAAGGCGAACCAATGTGAAACTAAACTATAACCTAAACTGGGTTAACAAGAATTAAACATGAAAAATCCCTGGACACGAGGAACATGAATACCTGGAACTTGAAACGTGGGAAGACTTAGACTTAGAGCTTTTTATTGTCATTGTGCAGTTTCTTGCACAGCGAAATTGGGTAGCTGGACCACAAAGGTGCAAAAGTAAAAAAAGATAAAAAACAATATACAACGAGGGAAAAATAAAAATAAAAAGCAATATATATGTATACATATATGTGAGTGAACTATATACATGGTGTATGCGTAAGAAACATTGAAACAGAAACATTGTGGGGCTGTATACAAGGGCATATAATAAATAAATAAATAAATAAGGGTGGAGGGGCTATGGTCATTTAGGGTGGGGATTGTAATTCCACTGAGACCTAAATATTGCACAAGACCAAAGATATTGAACATGAACCAAAAATATTGCTGAAATCAATGAAGAGCATCCTTACTGATGTCCCAGGATTCTCCAAGTGATGCAGAGCAGAGTGGAGGGCGGTGGAAATTGCATCCTCTGTGGACCTGCTTGCCTTATAGGCAAACTGGTGGGGGTCGAAGCTGGGTGGGAGGCAGTCCTTTATGTGTTTTAGGACCAGCTTCGCAGACGACCTGAGAATGAACAACGGGAGACTGAGGACTTAAATACGCAGAAGGGTGACGAGGGAAGTGGAAACACACGGGGAACACAGCTGACATGAATTAACATGACACCACAGGAAAAGCAAAACTAAACACACGGAACACGAGACTGTCAAAATAAAACAGGAAACATAGTGAGACGTAGACTGTGACAACACGAGCTCGACACAGGGTTCAAGGGGACACGAGAGCAAGAGAGAGACACATGACAAGCTGGGGAGACGTGGAATGAAACGCAGGGAGGAGAACATGAGAACGGAGAAGAGACACAAAGACATAACTGGGACCAACAAAGGCGAGGGAGACTTAAACACAGAGGACACGACAGACTCAAACACTGATGACGCAACACTATGAACAACATAGTGGGCAGACACAGACGAGGAACCTAAACTCAGGGAAACAGAGAACACAAACACAGAACTAACTGAAGGTTAAACTCTATACTATACAAACTAGAAAATAATACAAAAGGGCACAAAACTCAAATAATTAACCATGAAAGCAACAACATGACATTAGCGCACTGACATCAACATATATTGAATTATTGCCCTGCGCTAACCCATCTCTAACATCTCTGTTATAACAGTGACTCAAATTTTCACATTAATCTCATAATGTTTATATTTTTTTCCTGGTAAAATCAGGCAGTGAACAGGAGGGTTCAGCTTTATTCTGGATCAGGACTGATTTAAAAACTAGTGCTGATGCCACAGAGTCCAGCCCACGTGGCCCTGGAACCACCTTCATTCAAAAAGGAGGTGAAGGGGTCCTTCAGCACGTGGCCTGCCCACCACTGAAATCTGATCTCAACATATTGAAGTCAGCCTGGGAGAAAGGACGCTAAGAAATGCTTCTTCCTCACGTGTCGCTACCTGATTTCTTCTACCGTGTACTAGCTGTACCTTTACCCCGATCTTAACCACGTGTGTGGAGATAATTGGGCTTCCAGTGTGGATCAGAAGACTGCATAAATCCACAGGACTGCAGTGACAAGTTCTCAAAGATGGTCCAAAACTGAAATAGTCTGGGATTTTGTGAAGAGGAAAAAGACACCAAAGTGGAGCAGGTTCAAGAAGCCAAACAAGTGGAACGTGACAAACATCCTGGTGCACTGTGCTGATTTAAACCACAGGTTGGTGTTTAGTGTTCAATCATGCATTGTAAAGGGTGAACGGTAAAGCTCACCTGCACGGAGGAAATCGAGAGAAGATTCTCGATTTAAAAAAAAATGTCCTTTAAGAAGTAAGTATAATGAGAGAGGAGATCTCCCTTACTGAAAGGAAAAGGTTACGTGACCTTTTCATTTAAAATGAGGCTGGGGTGATGGTTTAACTGAGGATTTCACCTCTCGGAGGCAGTTAGTGGGTCTGTCGTGTTCACCGCACCTGCTGGGACTGTCTTGTTTTTTGCTATTCCCCATTGACTTCCTGCTCCCCCGCTTTCTTTCTCCCTCTTATTCTCTTTTCTCTGCCTGCATTTCTAGCACTTGAGTCATTCTGTCTGCTATCACCCAGACTCCCCTGTCGTCATTCCTGTCTAAACCTGTCTTGTCCTCTCCGAGTCTCCCGTGAGCCGCTAGTCTTTTGCCTCAATCCCTGCCCTGCTTTCCTCTCCTCTCCTGCTCTAAGCCTGTATCATTTCCTTTCTGTCAACCCTCCCCAGACTCCCTCCATCCCTCTCTTCTGTCTTTTCCCATCGCTCTCTTTCTCCTCTGGTCCACTGGACCCGTCCTCTCTTCTCCCATTGCCCATGAATTTATTGTTTTAGCTTTCACTCCTACTAAACCACAATCATCTTCTTTCCCTCCAAGAATCGCTTTACTCTCTCTTTTTTCTCGTTTCCTTGCTTCTTCCTCGTTTCCCCGTGAGCATCCTTTTCCATCTCTTTTTCCTCCCTTCCTCTGTTACCACCTCAGCAGTAAGTGCCACGTTAATAATTCATGCCGTCTCTAATCTTAAGTTGTAAATAGTTAATCAGCAGCAGGGCTGTGTGACACCTCCTTTTGGCCCATCGCTGCACAACACATCCTCTGGCTCTGTAATTCTCTCTCCCATTTTAATGTCGGCTCTCTGTCTGCACCTGCTTCCCCTTCGCTCTCGATTTCTGCATATTTTCTCTGCAGATTTTGGAATTTCTTTTTCACTTGTCTTCCATGGTTAATTGCTCCACAGAAGAAAATAACTCCAGGCCTGAAATTTGAACCCGTTAATAAAAGAGTAGAGGAAGAAAAGAAAGATGGGAAGAGCTTCCATCTTTTGGGTTGTGTTGATGGTGATGAAATGAATCTGTTAGCAAAGATTTATTAGCTTGATTAGGTTTGATCATCATGGTCACAGTGCAGTTGTTGCACACATTAAAGAAACTGTTGTTTACTGCATGCAGCTGTTCTTGCGACATGAATCCTTTGAGCCCTCCTGCTTCTGCCGGCTTCATTTCTCTATGGTGACGTAACCGTTATAACCTGCACATCATCACTACATCACACATTATTACACCAAACCTTTGAATGTTCTTGTTGTTGGGGGAATGGATGTTCTGTGTGAACATACCTGCACAATGACTTCCTGTCTCTCTGTCGTCTCCGTGGACTCTCTTCGATCTGTCACTCAGAGTGGACGATGGAGGCAAAGCACAAATGAGTCCCGCCCCACAGGAGGGCAAATGATTCGATGCTCCTCATTGCATGAAGGTGCCTTCAAATACTCTTGAAATCGCACTCTCTCTTTCACAGGGGGCGCTCTCGAGCTCATCCAGAACGAGCTCACACAGAACAAAAATACAAATCTCTGTGTTTTGTCGTGCTTCTGATAGAGCTGGTAGAGACATTTGAGATGTTTTACAGGTTTCTATTGCAGCTGTGAGTATTAGCAATGTCACAGCATCACGAGTCGCTTTGCAGCATCCACCGTTTTGATTTGAGGGGTGAAGCTGCACAACCAGCTGCTTCTTCTACTTCTGCTGGACTGTTGGAGTCATCATTTGGAAACTGGAGCCATCTTGGCAGGCGTCCTGTTAATCGACCAATCAGCACGCACTAGCAAAATGCTTGTGTTTTATGGTCAAAATCAGCTTCACTGTGAGAAAAACTAGAGTGTTTTTTTTTTGGAGGCAGGGGGAAATAATTATTTTAGCTGTTTAGCTCCACTCACTCTCATTCATTGAGGACTATCTCCCTGCTGCGCCCCTGCATGAATTGCTGCCAGTTTCTGTACAATGGAATTAATAGGAAGTGGAATAGCTCTCTTACAGCAGCTCTGGTGCATTCTGGTGCACTCTTGTCATTTCCTGCTGCTAGTTAAAAAGCCCTAAAAGCTGCAGTGTTGTTGTAGAATACACTACCCCAAAACTGAGCCTTGCAGGAGACAAAAGGCAGGATCGAGGTAACAGGAAGCAGGAAAAATGGGAAGACTGTTTATTGAGAATACGATCTACAGTTTTATTTGAAATGTGGTTTTTGATTCCAAATATTAATCTCCACATGTTCCTATACGAGAAAGACAATATTGTTACAAAGAGCAAAGATATTTGGTGTTTGGTGCACAAATTCTGTAACGTGAATGCATTTGCTTTTTACGCCTTTGTAAATCTGACATATCAGCGACGTATGGGAAGAAAAAGTAGGACACGTTTCCACTCGCGTGGCGTTCAAAGCGAGTAGAATCCCGTAGATCAGCCCAGATCGTAAGCGTCGAGATTTCATTCGAACTATTAAAAAAAAGTGCAGCAAAGTAAAGATTTGCGTCATGATTCTGGCACTTCTCCATTTATTTTCCTTTATAGTAAATAGATCGAGGACAAGAATCACTTCCCCGAGGTAAATTGCAGCTGGAATGACTGAGTTTTCCTTGTGCAGAGTGAGTCTGACAGTAAAGGGACCTTAATCTTCAGTACAGCAGGCAATCTGCACTGGAATTTATCCTTCACCAGTTGCGGCCGTGCCAGATTCACAGAGGATTTAAATCACTGAAGATCTCTGCAATTTTCACACACCGCCAGACGCCTCCAGGTAATGTTAGCCCCGTGCAAAAAGGCTCTTCTCTGTGCAAAGCCTCTGTGGAATATGAATCGCTAGTTTGTACTTATCCTTTCATATCCTGCTAGAGGTGCAGGAAGCTAAATATGTAAAGACAACAGCACTAATATAATGACCAGCTAGAAGGAAAAAAAGAAGCTGGAGGGCAGGACTGGGTTCACAGAATCAAAGAATCATTGAGCTTGCAATGTGTTTTTATGCTCTCGCTCATCTTTGGCTCACACCTCTATTTCTGCATCTCTTGTGAATGTCAGCATGTGCTGAATCGCTCATTTGTCCAATATTTTGCCAACATCTACAAATCTATTTGTTTCAATCTTGCCTCATTCTCCACTTCTCACTCTAATAAATTCAAATCCAAATATGTTTTACAAGCACCAGTGGACACACTGCAGTAGGGATATTCTCCATCAACTCAGCCAATATTTCCCCCAGACAGCTTGACATTTACATTTTAGGGTGTCTGCCTGTCTGCTTTAACAGTATTGACTTATAGTGAGCAGCAGTGGAATCTATGAATGAACACAATAGGAAATATCCCGCACCATGCGGCACATTTAAATATCACATTATTTTTTAAACATCTCAACAGGCATTCGGTGGATTAGCACGATATTTGCTAAAAATATTCAGACTAGACAAGTTTCAAGTTTCGGTTTACCTTCCATGTGGATTAGCGGATATTGTGGAAACATCACCAGCTAATAAATCCTCCTGACTTTATTTATAACTGGCATTTTCTTTGGACAAACGGAAATAAATTGGCAGTCCTTTTTTTGGGTCAAAATTTAAATTTGTCTGGAACCTTGTTCAGAACAAACACCTGAAAACTAACAAGGATCCAAGTCCAGATGCCTCTGAAACTTCACCTAAGAAACGCCTTTGACTGCGGATCATTGCATCTAGCAGTAAAATGCACCGTGGCTGCTGCGGCGCCATTCGTAGCTGCATCAGTCAGACCTCACTTCATCGACTCCGGCTGACTCAGAGCGCTGCTGCCCAGATTTTAACCGGCACCAAGAAATATGAACATATTACTCTGCTACAGGCTGTCCGTTAAATTCCCTATTGATTTTAAAATTTTGCTCATCACTTTGAAAGCATTAAATGGCCTTGCTCAGAAGTGCATCAAGGACGTATTACCCTATCGTGTGCCTGGGTGTTTGGTTAGTACAGTAACTGGGGCTCTAACTGCAAAGCCCTGAACTGTGGAACAGTTCCTCGTTCCTTCTTTGATATTTTTTATATGTTATTAACGTCCGATCCTGACATATATTTAGTACAAATGATGAAGAAAGGTTTACATGAAATCTAAAAGATGTGATATCTTGAAATACTCCAGCTATAAGCTGTTAGATTGTGATCATCATCTTACTGGTCATCGTTGGTTCCCATGTTAGAAAGGTGTGCTCTGGGCCTTTAACCATTATGCTAACATTAGTAGTATGATCAGTCTGTGACACGCTGATGCCTTCTTACATTGTCTTTAATGGCCACGTAGTCCAATTACTGCTGTACTCAAACATTCTCTGCATGCGATTGTTCACTTCGTAAAGGACTTTAGTTCTTATTATTTAATATGTAGCCAGACAGTATCAAGAAAACTCTGTATGTTACACTTTACAAAAACCTTGATGGATCGTGAACCGGATGAACTGCGTGGTCACTGAGGTTCTGGTTTCTGTCGAGTCCTGTTTGCAGGTGAAGATGTGCAGGTGGAGCGCAGCAGGATGAAGTGTGTTTTAGTGTGGTCCTGTTGTGTTGTTGCTGTATTAAACTGCTGAAATCCTCATGATTGTTTGGAGGGACCTGGTGGGTCACTGGCTCTAGTCGTCTTTATCTAAAAGGTGACATCCACATCAGAGTAATTACAATAATGTCATGCTGTAAATGTTCCTCTACCACAGCTTACTTTTGTTGTTCCTCTGACCTTTTATACTTTTTAATTTTACCTTTACTGCCGTTTTTGTCTCTTAATGTATTTCACTTTTCCATATTTATCTCCTCTGGTCATTTTAAATCATTCACTCTCTTTATTTAGTCTCCCTGTTTCCATTTGCCTCTTTATTCTATTGCCTCCAGAGTTTTCTTCTTCTTGTCCTTTATCTCACCCTCCTCTGTGCCTCTTTCGTTCCACCCCTCGTACTGCTGTGTCTCCCTAACATCTTCCTCCCCTTTCTTGTTTTATCTACTTTCCTTTCCTTCTACAACTAATGCCTGAGACATGATACTGTACATCACGTGTCTGTATGTCACCATCTCCTGACAACCATGTCTTCTAATAATTATCTTTATATAGAACTAATTTGCTAGAGCAAATATGTTTTGAAAGAAATGAATGCTGACTGGATTTTCCAATTAATATAATGAGGAAAGGTTAATTAACACATGTCACTGACACTGCATTTCATTTGTTTTTAAAAAAGTTCACCATACAGTAGAACATGCTCATACACTCACTAAGATTGCAGCGTTATTAGATTTCTTTAAAGGTTTGTTCAGATTCTCATTAACTTCTACTTCAGTTTTCCCCCACATACGTCAGTTAAACATTTAATAAACATTAAAGTACAAAATAAACCAAGAAACTCATTTGATAATGTTCAGGCCTGCATAGAGTGCAGTGAAAAACTAAGCAGAGTGAAGTACGGCTGTGCGGCAGGCAGCGCAGGACCCAGTTGCAGGACTCAGAGGCAAAGAGGTGAACTCAAAGAGGCAGCATCATTGCTGTAGCGTGTAAACTCAATAATACAAAAAAAAAGGAAAAACTAGGAAAACACGGCAGACACAGAACTTGCCTGCTGTGACACAGAAATGCAGGAACACACAGCTCAGGTGGACGAGATGACAGAGGATAGACAGAGACAATATATATATATACAGGAGGAGATTAGGGCAGTGTGGACACACCGGGGAAACACAGCTGAATGGAATCAGACTGACGAAACAGAGGAAGCAAACTGAAAATAATCCGGTCTTTATGTGATGACCTGATGAAACCTGCTCCTGGGTCCAAACTACTCTTCATTTATTAAGGCTGTTGTGTTTTTAACATGTTTTAATGTTTTGTATCTTGTTCTATTTAATCTGAACAAGGCCCCTAAAAAAGTCAGTGATCACTGTCGGCCTCTCTCGGTTTTTATCATCACTATTTATTTTAAAGCTCAGTTTTTAAAACCTTAGATGTAACTACAGCCCAGCCCATGCAGCAGTATATTAATGACTAACCTTATATTGCAGTTGTTCTCCTGACTGAAGTTTGGTCCGTTTACAGCATCCTGCCATGCAGTTACATTTGTCCCTAACCATCAGGAACCCTCACGCTAACTTTTATCGAGTGGAAATAAGTTAGCATTCATCCTCCAGCTTCACTGTGTTTATGTTATGCTAACATAGC
>VUQG01033590.1:0-14622 GCA_015106755.1 Etia nguti | reverse complement strand
TTTTCCTTCTCTCACCCCAACCGGTCACAGCAGATGGCCCCGCCCCTCCCTGAGCCTGGTTCTGCCGGAGGTTTCTTCCTGTTAAAAGGGAGTTTTTCCTTCCCACTGTCGCCAAAGTGCTTGCTCATAGGGGGTCATATGATTGTTGGGTTTCCTCTGTATCTATTATTGTACGATCTACTACACAATATAAAGCGCCTTGAGGCGACTGTTGTTGTGATTTGGCGCTATATAAATAAAATTGAATTGAATTGAATTGAATTGAATAGTAAGATGTTCTGGCTTTGCGGAGGGCTTTCTTATAAAGCAACAAACTATTTCTCCAGGCTAAATGATGATCTTCTAAATTTGTGACACGCCATTTCCTCTCCAGCTTACGAGTTATCTGCTTTAACAGTAGAACTGCCAGAAGGGCTCACTTTAAAATCTCCTGGAACTACAGCAGTAATTGCAAAGACATAATTTCTTGGAGAAGCTAGGTGATTTTCAAGTTTCAGTAAAATTTGACAAAAATTTAAGATTAATTTTTAGGGTTTTTATTAGTTTATTAGTTTTTATTAGTTATCAATGATTTAGATCATTTCATTACAGATGCTAAAGTTAAAACACTTTTTAAAAAAAAATCCTAGTCAACAGATTGCAGCAAATAACACAATAATTAACACATCTAAAAATGTAATTATTACAGAAGAAGAACATTATGAAATTTTGAAAATGAGCGACATTAGCTGCAGTAAAATAAAGACGGTATAAAAGAAGAGCTCACTGTGAGCACAGACTGATTGATGAAACAGACGATTGCCTACAGCTGGCTACAGAAACAGAAGAAACACTTTGAATAATCACTATAAAAACAGAAGTCTATCATCTCATCCACATCTGCCTCTGATCACCAAACCTGTAGTCATGAGCGTCCACACTACTCTGCCTCAGTCCATAGCTCCACCTCCTCAGCTCCGATCCTAACCATGTCCGAATCATACTTGTTATCAATCTCTGTCTCTCTTCCAGAGCATGTCTTTATCCTGTCTTCCTTCTCTCACCACAACCGGTCACAGCAGATGGCCCCGCCCCTCCCTGAGCCTGGTTCTGCCGGAGGTTTCTTCCTGTTAAAAGGGAGTTTTTCCTTCCCACTGTCACCAAAGCGCTTGCTCATAGAGGGTCATATGATTGTTGGGTTTCCTCTGTATCTATTATTGTAGAGTCTACCTTACAATATAAAGCACCTTGAGGTGACTGTTGTTGTGATTTGGCGCTGTATAAATAAAATTGAATTGAATCCTCCGGCTTGAAACCCGTCTGACTGCTCGACTCTGATTTCACTCTTTATTTGCTCAAACTAGTTTTCCACACTCTGGACTCTGTTCAGTCCCCTCGCTGCTCCGTACAGCCAGAAACCCGTCTGGTCCTCCATGCCATCGGTCACACATTCCTTGCTATGCTCCAGCTCATAGCCCCATCCTCAGTCTGACAGTAATTATTCATCTTTTTGTCTAGCTAACTCTGGCTCGTATTACAGTGGCCTTCACATCAAAATGTGTGTAAACAGTTGAGAGTGGACATGAAGCGATGATGAGGTCGTCCTGATGTTTCTCAAGGACAAAAGGAAGAAAGTGAGTCTGTGGTTCATCTGATTCTCAGGAGAAGGTGGCAGCAGGGAGAATTTCCTGGGTGGATCCAGAAGCTTTTGTACATATTTCAGGATGCAAGTTTGACAGTTTGAGTGTTTGCTGGCAGAGTTGGGACCACATCTGAAGAGGCAGGGAGATGATTTCAAAGACAGCTAGCTGTAAGTCTGAGGTTAAGTAGTATTATTTTACTGTTTCCGTATCATTGGATATTCAGTACGGTCTGGACACATGAGCAGCGGCCTGCGGTGCAAACTCTGACTGATTTCACACAAGCCCAAACTCACTGAAGCGCACAAAGGTGGTTCATCAGGGCAAAGGCACATGTTCTAGTTTTTCCTTTCTCTCTCTCTCTCTCACACACACACACACACACACACACACACACACACACACACAGAGCCTCTCTTTAAATCTCAGAGGAGCTGCTGTGTACTCTATATTTATTATCTGGGGTGGCACTGTTGATAGATGAGATACCTCCTCAATTACAAGGGCACAACATTGCCTTTCCAACCTGATAGGGTAAAAAACTGTCTCCTTTCTTCTTGCATTTTCTGTCCCACCATCCAGAAGGGTGATATACAACAATGTTGGGGAACACACATCTCCAACGCATGCCGTCTGCCCATCACAATACAAAGGACAAACAGGAACAGGTCAAAGGGGACGGGCGGCATGGTACCCGGGGAGCAGCTCTATGCATCGTCACCACGTGTAAACAGAACAGAGGGAGCTGCACAGATGCATTAATCTCCATCCAGCTGTAAGTGCAAAGCAGGGAGATTGAGAGGAGGCCGATGATACTGGCTGTTTGACGGCAGACATCTTGGAAGCGTGATTTTGAGCAATGCTCCTACAGCCGGCCGGGGGAAGTCTGCGAATATAAAATGGTTGTAAATTTGCATTAGGCTCAATCCATCATCATAGGATAGGTGAGAAGGAGGAGGGGGAGGACTCGCAGAGAAAAGCAGGAGGAGGAGGAGACTGTGTGACAGTCAGCGCTGAGGCTAGCCCTCTTTTCCGCTCTGACAGATTCCTGTTTAAGTGACTGTGAATACAACAGTTCCACAAATAATTTGTCAGGCCTGCACAGCTGAACCGGCTCTGAACCTGACTCCCTCTCCGACTCGTCAGCTACACACAGAGAAGCAATGACCTGCAGGAAACATCATTAGCCCCCTCATGGACCTTTACTCTGTTCACCTTGCTGAGGTTCTGTTTTATGGCTTATTACTAGAAATTCATATACAGATAATAAAGGTTTTTTTACATTTCTGTGTGCCAGTGTCCTCTTGTCACTCTCTGACTCTCTTCCACAGTGTGTCTGTGTCCAGTCTTCCTCCACTCAACCCCAGCTGTTTGGACTCTTGTCATTGTGTCACGGCCAGTGTGGCCGACAGGCTGAGTGGACTCAAAATGCAGATTCAACACGCGGGGGCCTGGAGAATGACGCAAATGATTTTTATCACAATGACGGGAAACTTGACATAAACAATTGAACATGAGTGACAGGTGCAGGGACTATTTACAGGGACGTGGGTGAAAGGGCTATACAGACACAACAGTGCAGGCAACAGTAGGCGTGAAAACGTGTAACCGGGAGCAAACTATACATGTGAACATGAACTATGATCTATGGCTGTGAAACACAGGTTATATGAACTTGAGGGAAATGTCAAGAGAGAATTTCATAAACTTGGACGACATGATTATGTTACAGAGCTCCTGCAGCCAGTACATGGTCTACGGTCTTTACCTTACAGTATAAAACAGCTTGAGGTGACTGTTGTTGTGGTTTGTTGCTTTATTAATAAAACTGAATTGAATTTAAATGTAACTGAGTCAGTGGTGATAAGCCGAGGGATTCCACGTCAGTCATTTATTAGTAAGGATGTGCAGCACAGTGTTTGTGCGATGGTGCAGCAGCGGGTCATTTATCAGCAATAGGGGCCATGTTACCAAAAACCACTATCTCTTTTTTCTAACTAAGCAGCTGTTAGTGCCCAATCCCAACCAGCCAGTGACAGAAAGTTGCTACCACCCTAACCACCACCACATACCAGCCTTTGACTCCAGACTTTGTGGGTCTGTGAAGCTGCATGAGTAACACACACTCACACACACACACACACACGCACACACACTATCAAAAGAGGAAGTGCAACATTTTTTAAGAGATAAAAGAAGTTTAATAACACATTCATGTTTAAAATATTGATCCTACTGCAACAGCCGTCAGCTAATAGATTTATCACATCACAATTGATAATCAGCACAGACATCATGGCTGTGTGTCTGAACTCCTCAACACAAGCCTCCACCCAGCCTGTACGTCAAATAATGAGCTAATATAACAGAAAACATGCTGGAGTGAGTGTTTATGTTTGGTCTCTCTCTCTCTCTCTCTCACACACACACACACACACACACACACACACCAACTAACTGCTGAAGGACGTTTTGTTGTGGGACGGATGGTGGTGGTGGTGGTGATGGTGGGGGGGGGGGGCTTTGGTTTCATGAGGCCAAATCAATTAGCACATCAAGGAAGCCCTCACCTCCTCCACACCTGATCACCATGATGACATATCTAACACAGCAGGAGTATAACAGGAGACAGAAATGAACCCTGATGATGTCAGAGAGTACTGATGATGTTTACTCAGTTAATACTTGAGACCAGACGGCGATATGAAGAGGAGAGAGGAAGCTGAGGGGAGGAGAAGGCCTTAAGCAATGACTTCAGAGGGCATGGTGGAAAAGGGGAAAGTGTTCATTCATCATTATTGTCAGGGGCTTTGGCAAATGATAACAATTTGTCTTCATCCCTATTTTTAGACAATGAGGCACAACAGCCATTTTGTCCAGATGGAAGGAGGCCTGTGTGAGCAATATGCTGCATTTTACAGAGAATTCCTTAATTAGGCTTGTGTGACTATTATTTTAAACTTGCCTGCACTTCAGTGACATATTTAGATGTATGGATCTGTATGTAGGCCACGGACACTCGCTTCTCTTTAGGAGTATATTTATAAAGCGTGCATATTTAAGATTGAACTGTGCCGTCAGTCACCTCAAGCACAGCAGATCAGCGAGTGTGAGTTTAAACAATATTTTACATAATGATACTTAAAGTAATGAAGTCTCTGGGGCAAAGTGACAAAAGCAGGAACGTGTTGACGTGGGATGTGGAGGCTTTATTAAAATTCAGGAGGCGTGCTATGTGAAGTTGTGATATGTGTGTACCTGTTGGGCTGGAGCGAGGTCATGCTGTGAACCACAAACAATGAAGATAAATCGGAGCTGCACGTATGGAGGAGGTATAGGTGACAGCCAGCATTGGTGGACACCCCGACAGGTTATTGTCAGGCTGCAGCATAAACGACCACTGTTAAGTGACCTGGCCGGAGAAGCTTTGGGAAAACACATACATCGCCGCTGCTGCTCCTCACATGGTTATGCTTTCGCTACCGTAATGACCTTTCAGCCCTTCTTCTATAAGCCTGTAAGCTCTTCACGTCTCACGGTACCCTTGGTGCTTTGCACCCATGTTTGTGTTGATCTCAGCATGTCTCGTAGTTTTGCTGGATTGTCCTGCACCGCGGTTCAAGCCTGAGGCCCGATCACCCTCCTCCTCTTCTCTCTTATTCCTTTGTCTAGCGTCTTGATGCATGCTCAATCATCCAGGTAAGGAAAAAGTTGAGTCTGTTCATCTGGACACTCTACGTCATTTCTCTAACATTTTTCTTTCAGCTTTTGTTTCAAACTGTTTTCCCGCCATCCTTATTTTAACTTTAATGTCATTTGGTTTTTTTGAACTTCTGGTTTATTTTGTTTAATGAATCCAGTACTCTCTGACCTCTAAATGCAAGACTTCTTCATGGAGTTTGATCGACTGATTGTTCTGTTCCAGGTCAAACTGCTATAGACTGTAGATCTCTTTAATTTGAGAGTGAAGGCCAACCTATGCTCTGCTGACAAATCTCCAGCTGAACAAACTTCACTAAAGCTCTTCTGTGGCCCACCTCAGCCTTTCATCACAGCTCAGATCATTGATCTGACACCTGAGGTTGAATCTCCAGTAAGACCTTACCTCCACCTGCTCCCTATTTCCAACCTCTGAGCTGCTGTTTGGCTGCAGCTCAGGATGTAGGGCAGGTTAGTGGTTCGATCCCTGGCTGCTCTTATCTGCATGCCAAATAACCTTGGGCAAGACACTAACCCTAAGTTTCTCTCTGATGCACCGCAGTGTGAATGTGTGATATTGTTAGATAATAATAATGAATTGCATTTATATAGCTCTTTTCGAGACCTCAAAGCGCTTTACAATTCCACTATTCATTCACTCTCACATTCACATTCACACACCGGTGGAGGCAAGCTACAGTTGTAGCCACAGCTGCCCTGTGGCAGACTGACAGAAGCGAGGCTGCCATATCGCGCCATCGGCCCCTCTGGCCAACACCAGTAGGCGGTAGGTGAAGTGTCTTGCCCAAGGACACAACAACCAGGACAGACGGAGCTGGGGATCGAACCGGCAACCTTCCGGTTACGAGATGAGCGTCCCAACCCCCTGAACCACAGTCGCCCATAGATAGAAAGCATTTAAGAGTAGAAAAGAATCAGTCCATTTCCCAAAACTCGAGATGACTGTAAGCAGGTTCGAAAATGAATAAACGGACAGCTTTGATTCATTAAGTATGAATGATGTTTTGATTTTTTTTTTTGCTTTTATTGTGACAGGAACAGACAAGAGAGATCGCAGGACCCAAACCCAGCCATTAGCCTCATGGCCCTGATAAGGTAATGGGGATTTTAATCTACTGTAAACGAGTGTGTTGTGGCTGATCTTCACCCTGCCGTGTGTTCGTCACTACCATTGTAACTTCAGTCAAGTCGAGATCATTTCATGTCCAGCCCCACCCACTTCACATTGTTGACCGTCACAATTTAATGTTGCTGAATTTCATTCACATTCGCTGGTTTCCAAAAACCACATCACAGAAAAAGAGAAAACAGACAAAACATTAGGCGATAGTATTTGTTGTCTTTCTTCATCCCAGTTATTGAACATGAATCCATGCTCCCTCTGCGCTGTACCAGTGACACGTCCTCTCCTTCCTCCTCTCCCTGCTCAGACGTCGGCCCTGATCGCTCTCACCAGTAATTTATAACGCCTTCGCTGTAGTCGCCTATTCCAGGGATGTACCAGAGCCTCTTAAGACCACATCGATTTTTATTTGATTAAATGTCCTGCTGGTTTGCAACAAATTAGCAGGAGTTTAATCAAATCACAATCAATATCTACTTAATAATCCTCCAACACACACCTCGCTCAGACTGAGCTAAAATCCACCAGTAAATAAGGAGGAACTGAGTGACCGACTGTGGATGGATGTTAAATAAACTCGCATTGGGCTGCACTGCAGGTTTTGTTGTGTTTGGAAAGTAAATGGTCTAAAAAAAAATTGTAGACTAGATTCTTTTAGGTTTAAGCTGTTTGTTTTCAAAGAGATCAGGATAGAGTGAATTGATTTCTGTTTGGTCAGTAAAGCTGATTCGGACATAAGACAAAGGTGAACTCTGCATGTGGCTGCAGAGACGCTGAAATATCAGAGTTATTCCACATATTCACGCTGTGGCAGATCTCCACCATTAGAGAAGTTTAACACAGATCAAAGCCACAGATTTAGTTGTAAAAATGCTTAGCTTAAGGCTCCGCAGGCCAAATCTGGCCCGTCAATAATCCAAATCCAACCTATCAGTTTAGGTTCATTTAGTCTCGTTTAGTCTGATGGGGAAGTCACTGATAGTCTTGTAGCCCATTTCAGGCTTATGCAGGTTTACAAACCCCGACACCTTTGACGGCTCTTTGGACTCGCCCATGGTTGAAGAAGCGGAAATAATTATGTGGTTGCCTGGTGAATTTGAACAGTCTCTAATTTTTATATTAGTTTGATGGAGAGAGACAGAATCTCAACCAAAATCCAGGAAAAAACATTACATAAAAGTTATTTGCATGTCATTGAGGGAAATAAGTATTTGAGCCCCATAAAAGCACGATTTAGTACTTGGTGGAGAAACCTTGTTGGCGAGCACAGCAGGAAGACACTTCTGGCTAGTTAGTTGGTCACCAGCTTTGCACACATCTCAGGAGAGTTTCTGGCCCACTCCTCTTATAAATCCTTTAGGTTTCTTGGTCGCTACTTGGCATCTCAATCTTCAGCTCCCTCCACAGATCTTCTGTAGGACTGTGTTCTGGAGACTGGCTCGGCCACTCTGTGACCTTAATGTGCTTCTTCATTAGCCTCTCCTTCGTTGCCTTGGGGATATGGTTTGGGTCACTGTCATGCTGGAAGACCCACACATGACCGTTCTTCGGTGTTCAGGCTGAGGGATTATTTCGTGCACTTGGGCCTGTCCATTGGCCCTTCAGTGTGATGCAGACGTCCTGTACACTCAGCAGAAAGAAAGCCCAAAGCATAATGTTTCCACCTCCGTGCTTTACTGTGAGGATGCTTTTCTTTGGGTCATACTCAGCATTTTCTTCCTCAAAACACGACAGGTCGAGTTGATCTGACCACAGCACTTTCTCTGAAGCCTTCTCTGAATGTTCTTCAGATGGGTCTGTCTTCTTGAAGATTTCCATCCATTATGGTGTTCTTGGTGACACTGCCTTCAGATCAAGCTCTTCCTGTGTAGTTTTGGACAGATCCACCACCTTTCTCACGATCATCCTCACCCCATCACTGTTACAGTTATCACCTTCTCACCAAGGTTCTTGCTGATGGCCCAAGTGAAGTGTGAAGTGCATGCATAAGTTCACTAGGTATAACTGCATCACAAACACAGCATTAAGTATTTTACACCATCATTATAACAGTCACATCTTCCTTTATGTTTTTGGACATTTTAAATAAAGTCAGATAAACTATTTGTTTCCTGCTTTCTTGTCCAATGTCATAGCAGCTCATAAGCCGCCTTTGTCTCTAAACACCATTTATCATAATGCTGTATTTCAGTAATGAAACTTCAATGCATTAATTAAATGGGCATGGTTCATTCCCAGCACTCTTAATGGAAACAGAGAACACTGATAGAACAATCGACAGAAATTATAACTCTGTTCAAATATGATTTCAGCTCCTGTTTTATTCTAATTACAGAGCAATCATGTGACGTAATGAGCATTTATCAAATTTGTCACATTTGCAGGCATCCCGGTAACCAGTTCACCCTGACCTGCTGCTGCAGATGAGGAATAAAACGCACAAGAGGAGCTGCAGCGACATGCAGATTACAGAACAGGTTCAGTATTGTGTAATCTGCCCAGATTAAAGGCCATTGTAACCATTTATAAATGCTTTAAAGTAACTGGAATCCTTTTAAGGTTATTGCCACGTGTTTCAGGGAACCCTTTAGAGTGTGACACCAGTCCTAGAACCGATGCCCCAATGTGGCTCATATTTTTCCCAAATTCAGCCTGATGAGAAACGTAATCACTGCCTCCATCATGTCCACAGACAGAGTGTGTGAAGGTCACTGTGTGGGCAGTACCCCCGTCACACTGTGATAATTAATAAAATAATTAATTATAGTATCATTCTAATTAATAAAATAGATCAGAACTTCAGGACAGTTATATAAATAAATATATAATCAGAGAGTGAAATACTGTTTTTTTTAAACTGTACAGTCAGTTTCTCTTTCAGATTAATGTGACTCAGTTTGCAGTCGCTAATCAAAGGTTAACGCCTGATCCACGGAAAACATGATCACTGACGTGCAGACTTTCAGTCCTACATATTTGGTGTGACGTATCCTTATCAATGTTCGGATCAATGACCAGTCACAAATTATGCCTCTTGAAAGATGTTTTGAAATGGACTTTATGTCTGTTGTGTATGTGTGTTGATGCTGACACAGCAGTGTGGAAAAATCACCTCAAAAATCATATTTGATATTTACAATTTTTAATAAGAAAGGGTTTAAAAATTCTAAATAAATCCTCTGCTGAACACTTCAGCTGTTTAAAGGTCCTGACATGTTATTGAGGGCTGATAATGGGCATGGGCAACACTGATGACACTTACACGTGTAATGTCAGATGCCACTGACTCATCAAAAATGAGCAAAAAGTCTTGAAATAATTTTTCAGGTTATATATTTTATATCCTGAAAGGTTAACAGTGAGCGTAACTTTATAAAAATAAATTCACACTTCTTCATTTAAAATGTGTGGATGTTTACCCCGTCCTTTACCTCTGTCTCAGTGACGAGCCTCAGACGTGACACTTGGATTTAAAATGAGGAGGAAGGCTTTCCTGCTTCTGTTTTGCTCCGTATCATTTTTCTTTCCTTGCCAACAGAAAAAGGCAACCTCAATTTGTGTCAAATGTCATTTTAAGATGTTGAGATTAAAGCTGTAAAGTGGCGTCTGTCAGGGGGCCTGATGCCCTCGGGCCCCCCACTAACATCTGAGAGCCAACGTGGTGTTGCTCAGTATCATCTCCTATCGCATCACGTCAGTGCGAGCAGACGGGCAGCCGTCACAGAGCTGACAGGACCGATTCACATCAGCCGAGCTTCATCCACATCTGGCCTCGATCGAAGTTGACTCCATGCCTTTTTGAGCCCAAACGTGGATATCCAATCCAATGTGTGTCACACGAGTACCGAGGGGGGACGAGACACTGATGTCTGGCAGTTTATGATGAAGACAGGATGATGCTACAGAGACACGAAAAACTCTGATGTTTGATCTGTTGTACAGAAAACGAAGAGAAAAAAAAGAAAGAAAAGAAAAGTCAGCCACTAATCTAATGCAGCGCTGAGCGGGAATACCATCAATCATCACGAATCCGTTTTCATGTTTACCTGCACGGGGAAAAACTAAGCTGTTGTACCTGACTCTGTCCTCTGATTACGCCTAAAACAATCCCAAAATGTCAAAAATTACAAGATTAAGGAAAGCAGAAAGTCTTTAAACATATTTTGTGTTTCCAAAGCCTGTTTTAATCAAAAGTATAAGGAGAGAAGAGATGATTACAGATTCAGTCAGAGCTCCAGTCTGAAGTCAAACCAATAACAAGGGTTTCTTTCATGTCAGCAATTATTTTCAGAGGTAGAAAGCTTCACACAGTAAAATAAATGGTGGACGGTGATGCTCATCGTCCAAACACGTAGATCTAAATCTGTGAGGTGGTTGATTTGAGCCAAAGAGGAGCAGACAGGAACTGTGTCAGAGATTTTTAACGTCAGACCGTCATCAGCGACAAAACCTTGAGAACGCCTGACGGGTCAAAGGAGAGCAACTCTGCTGTGGTAAATGGACTAATTCTTATACAGCGCTTTTCTACTCCCACCCAGTCATAAAAACACTTTTTCTTTCCATCTAACAGTGACAGACATTTATACTCTGATCAGGGCTCTGATATGTACACTGAGATCATTATTAGAAACTCTGGGAATATTTAATGTGAACGTCCACCACAGGAACAGGAGAAATATGGCAGAAAGTGAGGAGAAACACCAAAGGTCCACTTTAGGAACATCGACAGCAGGACTTTCAGCTGAATCATGAATCATTAGTTTCAGGACTGAGGAAGTTAAAGAAGTCCAGATGTTTCACAAGGTGTCCAAGCTAAACTGCATGGAGTCCCTGTCTCGTGTTATTCAAGTAACATCAACTGCTGGCCTGTTTGTGAGGCATCTGTTTACATGTGCTCTCTGTATCTCTGTCCCGTCTCCTCCCATTTTCCCTCATAAATAAATAAAGTGAAGATTTATTTCAGCAAGAGGAGGTCACATTTCAGGCCTCAGAGGGAGGCAAATAAGAGACTTCCTTTACAAAACTTCCAAACTGTGGAGCAAAGGAAAACAAAATATGCTGCCGGAAAAGTCCAGCTAAGAGTCGACGACCAGGAAAATGAGAGAGCCGACTCCAAAACACACAGGACAATAGCGAGACATGGGTGAAACCAATGAGATACATAAGGCAATCGAGGCAAAAGAGGGAAACGAAGACTGGAAGTAAAACAGGTAGCCCACAAAAACTTACCAAACTAAAACAGGAAGTGACAACAGTGGGTGACCAGTAAGAGACATAAAAACATCAGAGACGTGGGAATATAAAATAGATTAGAGGGGATTAGAGGGACAAAAACTGGCAGTAAAACAGAGTCCAGTTTCTAAACTCTGAGGGCCAGAAGCTTCAAATCATTCTCCATGAACTCATTTCTGGAGCTTGTAGTTCCCATATGAGCATTAAAGGGTCAGTTAGCCACTGCCAGCATTAACCTTCCTCTTCCTCTTAGCACGTCAGCTGCACGTCAATCAGAAGTCTGCTAATTCACCAGAGTTGCCTCTCTAATCCTCTGTGGAGATGGACAGGTCCCAGCGATGACTCGGGGACCCGGGGAGGCAGCTCGGCTCGGCCTGAATTAAGGAGCCCTTCAGATCTGCTGATAAACTGTCAGCCGAGAGTTAGTCTGACTGTCAACGCCTCTTTGTAACGCACCGAGTACATTCATCCCGATATCTGCTCCTCCGTCCTCCCAGCAGCTGAGACCAAACACCCAGCATGTGAGTGTGCCTGCGAGCATGTCTGCGTCCATCACAACAGCCTGGGGCGTTCGCTGTGTGCTCCCGGCTAGCTCATGTATGTGTGTGTGGCGTGGTTGGAGAATAGCACAAGCTTTTTTCTGCTCTGGTTCCTCTTTGCTCCCACAATTTAGCCAGAATAAGAAGATCTGACTGAGGGTCGGCACCATCTGTTTCCAAACATCTCCTGAATACAAGAATAGAGGCTCCAGCTCAGAAGAAACAAAGATGGCTGCTGCACCGGCAGCTTTTCAGGATAAAAGTAAGTGCACAAAACATTTTATCTCGTGATCAAGAGAAGCAACTAAAACCTGCTTGTAAACCTGAGTAAGGAAAAATTAGAGAGCTCTGTAAGAGGCTGTAAATATGGACCAAGTCACTGTGACATTACCAGAAGTTTCAAAGTCTTGCCATGTTGCTAGTGAGGGTGGGACCTGACTTGTCAATCACAGTGTAGCCCCGCCCCAAATACTCCCCTGTTTCCTGTTCCTTTGGGACTGACAGAATTACAATTTCCATCATTTACTCAATAAGACCTGAAAGAACAGACTGGGACCATAAACTCCTGTGGAAGGTGTTCACTGCGCTCAGAGATCAGATGAGATAATTTTCTTATAGGCTTCTATACAGTCAGACCGAAGGAGGCGCCCCCTGCTGGACATTAGCCAAAATGCAGGTTGAAGATGTTATGTCTGTCTTTTCCACTAAAACTGGAAAAATAATTGAATGAATTTTAGTACACAAGACACTAAGTTTTCAGATAAGAAATCTCTGATTAACAGTAATCATGCAAATCTTTTTTTGTAATTCAATTTGAGGCTGTTACTTTACATGAAGAGTGTCCCTGATAGAAAAATTACTGATTAACAGCAGTCCTGATGAGCCAGACAAAGGCCTTACATCAGCAAGCTGTCTGAACAATGAGCATTGACGTAAAACACACCTGTGTAACATTACCACTGACTGTTGAACACTTGTACCTAATGTATTTTCCTTCATATTGATATAAACCTATTCACATAAGCAATTATACCTCTGTTCTTAAATATAGAAATAAATATAAATATGTCTGAATCTTCTCCAGTGATCACTAGAGAAGATTCAGACATAATTAGTCCCATTAGGCTTCATTTTCAGGAAGAGGGGGAAGTTGTAACATCGCCAGGATGTCACAGTTGGCCGTATGAACCTGGAAGATGAATTCACACCCCTGTGTGCTCTTGGTCTCACTGTGGACACTTCAGCTGAAAACGGTTGAAACCTGCTCAGTCGTAGCTGCAGACTCAGCTCTCAGCAGCAGTGAAACTGGGATTAGTGGTGGTTGTTTCAGTCAAAAAAAAAAAAAAATACAGAACCAAACACAGGAGGCAGGTGTAACTTTACCGAAGCTGAGCTTAGAGCTTTGAATGCCACACGGCTTTCAAAGGCTGAAGCAAAAGCACAGCGAGCTGCCTGAGAACAGAGAGGTCTGCTACAGTTAATGCATCAGTGATTTATGTACAAGTCAGAGTTTTCTGTGTCACAAATTAGCTCTCTTATTACTAAATTAATAAGATGGCTTAATCACCATGGTAACGAATGCTGATCACCTGGATAGGAGCAGGTAATATTCAGAGTTTCTGTTTAAAATCATCTGGAAGTGCCACATTTTCACAGATTCTTTTATATACAGCATCTTTTAAGTGTGATATAGATTCTCTGATGTAGGAATATGTTTTATGTAGGTGGCACGGGGTGTGGTTTGTGGATCAGCTGCTGAGGAGGGGTGGAGCAGTGGGTCCAGGGGTGCTGTTGGGAGCTTGACCAACAAAGCTGATCTCCATCATCAAAAAAAATATTTATTTTAAATTTCGGGCTGTGCCAGATGCTCACCCTTGGGCACCCTCCCTGGGCCTGGCTCCAGGGCCCCAGTAACCCTATCCCAGGGTAAACTGTTCCTTTGATCTTGTACGCATAGGGTCTTTTGAATCTTTTTTTTTGCGCCTGTCTCGTTTGGATCTTTAGCCATCAGAATTGTTGTATGAAGGCCAAGAAAGATGCCTAGCGAATTTACTTTACCAAGTGGATCATCATGGCCTTGCCATAGTGGTCCATTTGACTGACCTTTATTATAATTATGTATTTATTTTATTTGATTTTCGGTTGTTACAGATGGGACAGATATGACTGGGGGATAGGACAGGGAGAAAGAATGAACGAAAAAGAGGGAGAAGAAATATAGAGGGGAGAAGAGATGGTGAGAAAGGGGGGAAGAAAAAAGAAAGAAAAAAAAAAAAAACAAAAAAACAAAACACCTGGATCACCTGTGCGGAGAAGAAAAAAACAGAAGAGAAAACAAACAAAAAAGAGCAACATAATAAATACAACACTATCACAATAAACTAGATAA
>VUQG01033524.1:0-13828 GCA_015106755.1 Etia nguti | reverse complement strand
GGGTGGCCAGTGCCCTCCCCGGTGACGCCCCTGATACATACATGAAACGTTTGTTTGGCAGCTTTTTGTATGCCATATTTCCACGTGCTGCCACAGACTCCACCTGCACATAGAGGGAATTCTGCAGTGGCAAACACGGTGTTAGAAGCAGAAATTAAGTTTTATTTCATCATAAAGATGGTAAACTTTTTAAGCACTTTTAAATTACATCTGACGGGTGATTCTGTGCATACAGTGACCACTGAAATTAAAATGAATTTAGTCTTAACATTGCTTCAATGATTCTTTGATGATTAAAGGAAGAAACACTTTGGGCACCACTGCAGCCTCACTGCTTTGTTCCCCTCAGTTTGTACATTAAGATGTTAGTGATGTTACTGTTACTTAGAAAAAAAAAGGTTATTATTTCAAAATAATCCAGAGTTGTTGATGATGATAATTTATAATGTGTTCGTGTTTCCATTTCTGATTCCAGGCAAGAAATCAAAAGTCAAGGATTTTTAGTTGTCTCTGATGTTTTTGTGAGCAGTAAAAAGAGAGGATGTTTAGTGTATTTGTGCTTGTGTGGTGAGGTGAGGGATGCACTTGTCACGGCTGTAGCCGACTCGAGAGAAAAGGACTCAAATGCAGGACGCAGATGGAGCACAGGGAACGTTTAAGTGACAAAGTTTATTTACAAAACAAGTGTATGCAACGAGGCTATTCAACTGTGAACAAAGCAGTGAGTTAAACTTGTGCCATGAACTAAACCAAAACTATGGAGCACTTATGCAACCTGAGCTATGCAAACAACAAGTGAGATTTCAACTGTGGAAACTGCAGTTCTGTGATTTTGGGGCCAAAGGGAGAGTCAGACTGGATGGCAGGGTCCCAGGGAAGGGTCAGAGTCAGAGGGCCATTGGAAAAGAAAAAAATAAAAGTGGGCATGTCTTTTTTTTTCTTTCAGTGGCACTAATCCTCTTCCATAGAAAACCTGCCCAGGAAAGTGGCACTGCAGTTAGGACTGCATCTCAAAATAGCCTAGCAAACAAAAAATGACTTTCACTTTCAATAATTGTAATCAGTGACACACGACACTGGCAGTAACACTGGCAGCCCATTCAACTTTTCATTAAACCACTAAGCACTGACGCTGCTGTCTGCCACATCCTGCACTTATGAAAGTCATCTTTATCATTTCTTCAGCAGTCAGGTCTAAGAGATTTTTTTCAATTTCAGTTTTGATACCATTAACAGAGATTCTGACAAGGTCACTTTGTGAAGATCTGAAGTCTTGACTTGAAACCCTTGTCTGATACTGACACTGGTACGATCCCTCATTACTGAAGGTCACTTCAGTAATGAAGTGATATTGAAGCTAACAGAGTTTGTACTCGATGTTTGGGTCTTTCTAAATGAGCCTGAGATCTGCTGCAGAGTGAATGTTCCACCTAAATGATGAGTTGAGATTGAACAAGTGATGATAACAGCTTGACCCCAGGTGACTGCACCAATAATACTCTTGGAGATTCTGGGCTTTGGGAGGTTGCTGGGACATTTTTCCCCCTTAAAAGTAACAAGTAATCCATAATGTAATCCATTACTTTTTAAATCAACAAGACCCACAATGATAACTGATTAGTGATGATAATGATAACTTCACCAGTTCAGTTTATGAGGTTAGCATCGTCAACAATACCCCAATAGTACTGAAAAAATACCATAATAAATTGGGCATCAGCAGCAGGGTCATCAGTTTTTGTTTCTGTTCTGCATTTCTGTCAAAAAATGCAGAACAGCTTATTATGAAGGAGACAAATGTGCAAAATAAGCTGTTTGTAGAGATCAACTTCTTCTTTCTTTATAGTTGAAAGCTTGAAAAGTCAGCAAAGAACTCATCTGCATATTGTTTTAAGAAATGGTTCATCATGCTACTGTCGTTCTAACTTGATGAAGAAATGCAGCTGATTTACTCCATTCATTTTTGGCTTATTCAGTAATTTTGAGACATGTGATAGAGTGATGCACATCAAGCAACATGGTTTTGGCTGCTTGACGTACTTTATGTACTTTGTGTACAAAAACATAACAGACATAAAGACGCATTCTTCTCTTTTCTCTTATGTTTACTGAGACTGAAATGTCTTTGTGACTTTAAATCTTTTTTTGTTTGTTTGTTTAGTTTTTTTTGTAGCTGGTCTGAACTTTTTAAATACCATAAATATTACAATAAAAAACACATGTAAATATGAAATCTATAAAAACTGAAAAGAGAACATTCACCCTTGAAACTGAGACAAAACAGGAAGAAAAAATTAAACAAGCCTAAATGAAAATATTTTTTGACTAATGTCGAATTCAAATATATCACCATCATCATGGCAGACACTAATACACCACACCAGTGTTATTATTGCTCACCACCGGCTCTACTCACCAGATCTGGCTCCTTGTGACTTCTCGTCTTTTCCTTCCTACAGTGAAGTGAAATTCAAATTCAAGTGCCAGTTTTATAATTCAGTGTTTGAGATCCAACCCACACTGCAGATGTGCAAGTGGTTAGAACAGCACTTCCAGGGAGTGATATGAGATGAGCAGCACTATAAGGTCCCCGGAACTTTCTGAACACGGTCTATGTGAGAGTGGATGTGGTTTTATGAAGAACAGTGCAATGTAAATACAACAGCACAATGTTTTTTTCCCCAAATATAGTATTTAAGTATAATTGAGCTATTTGTATATATTAGAGCTATTTCTTTTGTCTTTTCTAAACTTTGTAGTATATTGTATTATTTAATTTAGTTCAGTCTGTTACTATTAATGTCTTGGAGCAACTGTAACCACATAATTTCCTTAGGGATTAATAAAGTATTCTGAGTATTCAGTTTAACCTTTATTTAACCAACAGAATGTCCTGTCTGGAGCATGAAGTTGGTTTGCAGGGTCAAATATTCCCCATTTTTCTTTCTCATATTAGAAAGTTAGAACCCACTCTGACCAACCACATAACTGTTCTCCATCTCCAGCTTTCACTAAAGCGCCATCCTTCAGGGATCTATTGTAGGTCCTCTTCTTTACCTGATAGATGTTGTTCACTATTATTCTGTTTCAGGCAGGCTGATAGGAATTTGGGCCCTTGTGAAAAAAATATCACTGTGGGCACCACCACTTTAATATTGAAAGAAATACGTAAAACCTAAAAGTATTAAATTGTGCAATACACACTTCTCCAAAATTTCTGTGTTTATGTGGGTTATAGTGATAATATATTATGTGTGTAGAAGACAAATAAAAACTTCCCACGGGACATCCTGCAATTAGACAGATTTTAGACAGAAAAGAACTCACCTACATCTTCAGACATCAGTGGGGCTGGTTAACCGTAAGGAGTGATGGGAGTGGGAGATCTAGCCCTGAGCCAGAGGTTTGATCTGTGACCAATTACATGTTGACTAAAAAAAACATAAACACGTTATTTTCTTTTCTAATACTGGGAAAGTCAAACAGTTTTATCAGCTCTAGAGCTCTGAATTGGCACGTGGAAAAACCAAAACATGAAATAAGGAGGGGTGGGGACAGAGGCTGGCTGGATTTTATTCTTTGCTGCCAAAAACAAACCAAAGCTAATGCTAGAAAACAAACACATTTATAATGTAAACATTATTCTATGCTGACAGGGCAATAATTTTCATACAAAAAACAAAACTGAATCTTCTACTTCTTGATGCATTGTCAATCATTCAGGTAGGTAGATCTCCAAAAGTTGATTCTGTTCATCTGGACGTAGCGTTTTCAGTGGGAGAAACGTTTCGTCACTCATCCAAGTGACTTCTTCAGTCTCAGCTGACTGCAGGTTTCCCCAATCTTATAAACAGTACATTTGCATAATGACTGAAACCAGCCCACTGAAGGAACAATGGGCTGGGAGGTCAGTTCCTTCATCATAATTATGCAAATGACCATTGATCAACAACCACTGATCAAGGCCCACTGATCAAAGACCACTGATCAATGGCCATGAGTACCATTCACAGAGAGTTGGGGAATGGCTGCAATCACGGCATTGTAAGATGGTGAAAGATGTACCCTTAGGCCCACTCCTCGATTCAGAGATAGTCTTTCCCTTTTCACGTAAATGGCATCCTTGACTCCCTGCTCAAACCAGCGTTCCTCCCTGTCCAGGATGTGTACATCCTCATCATTGAAAGAGTGTCCACTGGCCTGTAGGTGTAAATAGACTGCAGAGTCCTGGCCTGACGAGGTAGCTCTTCTGTTTTGTGCCATCTGCTTTGCCAGAGGTTGTTTGGTTTCCCCGATGTATAAATCCTGGCAATCCTCCTGGCACTTAACAGCGTACACTTAACAGCGTACACAGCGGTTGTCATTCTCTCCTGGATCGGCTGGAGCTTTCTTTTGGCGCCTTCCCAGCTTTGACAAAAGTCCAGCTGGGATAACCACATTTACTCAGGGCCTTCTGTACTGTTTATAAGATTGGGGAAACCTGCAGTCAGCTGAGACTGAAGAAGTCACTTGGATGAGTGACGAAACGCTACGTCCAGATGAACAGAATCAACTTTTGGAGATGAATCTTCTACTCTTTTCTAGGGCACCTGTCAGGCATGGGCCCTGCAATAGGCAGAGTACCCCACTAAACAAAGCATTGGCACAGGGCAGACAACCACCAGTTGATCTAACATGCATATTTTTAGACAGTGGGAGGAAGCTGAAGCACCCAGAGAGACCCCACACAAGCATACAGAAAGACCCTAGATGGCAGGGGGGGTTTATATCCAGGACCTTCTTGCTGTGAGACAACAGTGCTAATCACCCAGACAGCAAAACAAAAACAATCTTGGCTTTTTTTGGACAGCTACTTGCTTTTTAACAATCAAATCAGTACTTTTGTAGTGGGTAGCTGGAACCAGGAACCATCACTAAATCAAAGTTAACTTTAGCACTAAAGGGATTAGAAAAATGGTCCATATCTTTGTCACCTCTACTATAACTCAGAATTGCCCAATTTCACTCTTTCTTGATTGAAGATGGTTCGAAACCCTGCTGCTCAGTACAAAGAAAAAACACACCACTCCCATTTTAGCTCAATTGCACTGGCTACCTATTTGGATTGAATTTAAAATTGAATAATTTGTTTACAGACCCCCTCTATGGTTCACAGCTCTACAATTTATCACAATTTTTTAACTCCAGATTTTTGCCTCAGGTAACTGAGACCATCCTCCTAGCATCTTCTCCCAGTTTTCCATTCTCACCTAAAAGCTAAAGGCACCTTGTCCTTTGCTGTTACTGTCCCCAGGATCTAGAATTGACTGCAATACCACAATAAAAACCTGGGAACAACTGAAACAACTGGGAAATAGCTTTATAAAGACCTACCTATTTTCACTTGCTTTTATTCACATCTGAGGCTTCATTGTTTTGTTACGTCTACTATGAACATTTTTCTTACTAATTTTTTACTACTAGAGATGGGAACTGAGAGCTAGTTCTTGTAGAAAACCAGTTCTCATGTGAGTGTTGTGGTCTGAAATTGGGTTTTTGAAGACCTGCAATGTAAATGTGTTTACTTTGGAAACACTTTTGGTCATATCCTATTATTTAACTGTGCTATATAAATAAAACTGACTTAAACTGACATTTTTATTTATACTGGCTGTGTAATGGCGCTAAAAGAAACATTAAAAGTTAGAAAACCTGAAGACGTTTAGATAGGTGCTCTGGTGAAATGCTGCCCCCTGGTGATAGGAAAGCTTGTATTAAAATTGACTGATGTCTGTTTTTTAAATTTTAAAAAACCTCTGAATTTTATCTTGCCAGATATACCTATTTCCTATCCTCTTTTTCTAAAACATTTATTAACAACTACAGTGCATACATGCGATACCAATATAAGTTTTTGAATTGTGCCTTCAAACAAAGTTCAGACATGAACAGCTGGACACTCCATGTTGCTCATAAATTATTCATTATGTTGAGATTTGACATTTCACATCAATAACATGATATTTGGGTGATGTTATTTAGTATATAAAATTCCCCTCTCGCCTCTACAAGCTCGGGTCCTCTAGCAGAGGCCTGGGAGCTTGAGGGTCCACCGCAGTATCTTGGCTGTTCCTAGGACTGCACTCTTCTGGACAGTGATCTCAGATGTTGTTCCTGCGATCTGCTGGATCCACTCGCCCAGTCTGGAGTCACTGCCCTGAGTACTCCGATTGCACTGGGGACCACTGTTACCTTCACCTTTCACATCTTCTTGAGCTCCTCTCTCAGCCCTTCATGTTCCTTCTTCCTGATGTTGCCATCACTTGGTATAGCTACAGCTATCACTACGGCTGTCTTTCTCTGCTTGTCCACCACCACTATGTCCGGTTAGCTGGTTAGCCGTCACCAGTTTGTCCATCTGTATCTATAAGTCCCACAGGAGCTTAGCTTTGTCGTTCCCCACCACCCTCGGGGGTGTCTCCCGTTTTGACCTGAGGACTTTTACGCCATACTCGGCACAGACATTCCTGTATACTATGCCGGCCACTTGGTTATAGCGTTCCATGTATGCCCTGCCTGCTAGCATTTTGCACCCTGCTGTCATGTGCTGCGTTGTCTCAGGGGTTCAGGAAGACCCCAGGTGCAGGCTAGCACCTGGGGTCACAGTTTGTATCGAATTTGTGCTCTGTCCCACCACTGGTAGGTTTTCTGGATGTCAGCTACTTCCTCTTATCTGCCAGTGGTACATACCGTGCAGGGGCTTCTCCTTCCATGATGGTTCTTCTCCTTGCGTTTCTGCTGCCTAAGGTATTCACTAAGCACACTATCAGATGTAGCCATCTTCGTGATGTACACATAGATGTCTGTTGTTTGATCCTGGACAGTGGTTCTGACACTCACTAGTCGTCAGCCTCCTTCCTTTCGTTTGGTCAAGTAGATCAAAAAATTTCGCGCTATGCTAGACGAGCCTTCTTCAATCATCGTTTTTAAATACATGATTATAATGGTGAGACCTTTCAGACATGCACACTGTCCAGTACTGCTGCTGGACTCTGTCAAAGTCCTGTACTGGTATCAGCTTAAAAATACTGTTGGGCACTACAACGTTAATAGAATAGAATAATCCTTTAATTGTCCCACAAGGGGAAATTTGGGATAAATCATACATATTTAAACATGGATTTGTGATGTTTTCCTATTTATAAAATCACTGTGAACAGCAGAATTTACCAAAGACAAAAACACATATTTTCACAATTTATAAGTGAGTGATGCTTCTTTATTGAACGCTCTGTATTTGAGACTTTCCAGTGAGTGTTACCTCACCAAACAGTAAAGGGGACAACACTGAAATAGAGATGAATTGTACCTGACAGCAGGGAAGTTGTAGTGAGGCAGTAATACTGTGTAAACAGACTGTGACATCAAGAGGTGCACACAACAAAAAACAACTGAGCAGAAAGCAGCAGTGAGGGAGCCGGGCACTGATAGGCAAAAACATGTTTTTACTTACTGCAGTGCCCTCTAGAGGACAAATGATATTATTTTCTTTAGAACAGTTCCAGAAAGTCCATGAACAAAGTTTGGCATACAAACCAGGGGTGCCTGAGTTAATGTTTCAACTCATTGTAGGGTGTCTTCCTCTCTCGTGCTCACATTTTTTAGAATTATTACCAACACACCACAGTGGGGTGTGTGAGGGGCCACAGGGGGGGCCAGCAAATTTTTACAGGGTGGCCAGTGCCCTCCCCGGTGACGCCCCTGATACATACATGAAACGTTTGTTTGGCAGCTTTTTGTATGGCGTATTTCCACGTGCTGCCACAGACTCCAGCTGCAGACAGGGGGAATTCTGTAGTGGTAAACACGGTGTTAGAAGCAGAACTTCCATGTGGGAAAACTAAATTAAATTAAAGCTTTATTTTGTCATAAAGATGGTAAACCTTTTAAGCAGTTAATCTGACTGGTGATTCTGTACATACGGTGACCACTGAACTTAAAATGAATTCAGTACTAACAATGCTTCAAGGGCACCACTGCAGCCTCAATGCTTTGTCCCCCTCAAAATACAGCCTAAACATTTAGATGTTAGTGATGTCAGTGATGACACGTCTATCAACTCCCCTTTGGTTGAAAATGTCCGCCAACAGGGAAGACAGGTTCTCATTTTATAAAACTAATTTCATGTGTTTCACAGTTTGTTGAAGCTACTTTAAGTTGCTGGAGTTGAATCTGAAAATAATCCAAAGTTGATGATGATGATCTATAAAGTCTCCAAGATTTTTATTTGTCCTTGTGAGCGGTAAGAAGAGAGGAAGTGAAGTGTATTTGTGTTGGTGAGGTGAAGGCTGGTTAGCTGCACTGGGAAAAATACAGTATTTACATATGTACAGTTAGGAAAATAACCTCTTGTATCAGCCTGTCTCAGTCTCAGCTTCTTCTTTTTTCACAGCCTTCGTTATATACACTATATTACACACAATAATTCTCCAGACTATACAGCACGTGACTTTTGCACTGAAGGAAATCTGATTTACGAGGAATTCTGTTCAGTCCGTCCATGTCATTAGTTTTTTTATACGTCATTAAAAAGAAATGTGTTGGCTTTTTTGCATTTAACATCGAGAACCATGATTTCTCAACACAAGCAGTCCACACAGCAATGAAAAGCAGGTCATCAACAACCCAGAAAGTTCATGGGTTCAAACACTCACTCTCAGAGCAAGATGCTCTGCTCAAGTTCCTCTATTATTGATTGCAGATTGTGGAGCCTCAGGTGGAGGGAGTGGAAGGAGAGGAGGGGGAGCGGGGAACAGGGCTCGAGCTGGGAAAATGGACCGGTTTGTGCATCGGACTCGAACGGCAGCTTCCCGGTTCTTCCTCCTCCTCCCTCCTGGCTCCTCCTCTTCCTTTTCCTCCCCCTGCTCCGTGCCCCTCCAGTCCCTCAGAGTTCTCCAGCATCTCCTGGATGAGAGGAGGCATGGAGCCAGGGATCTCCATTTTCAGTGTGATCACTCGCTCTGCTCCTAAGAGAAAACGTCGCAGAGAGAAGGTCAGCATAACGGCCTTGGTGGAATAAAACATCACAGGAGGAATGAATTCTGAAACTTTAAAATTTATTTACTTTTAATTTAGATATTATGAAGGATAGCACACTGCTGGGAAAACACCATTACATTTTAGATAAGAAAGGTCACGAGCATGGCTCTCTAACAAGTGGTTAGTATTTGTCAGTTAATGTGTGTGAATGTGTCACCTTTAACACTGATGCTCCTGAGGTCAGTAATCTTCATCAGTATCTTGGGGAACATGCAGGGTTTGTCAGGCCGCCTCCTCCTTACATAGAGCTACAGACACAGGTGATTAACATATTCTTTTATGACGCTGTTGTTCATAACAGTTACTGAAGGCTTGTGTGTTCTTAGGAAGAGCCATTAAAATCCACGATAATACCCATACACACGTTTTTACTGAAAACATATTTTAGGCTCTTTTTGTGCTTACATTTGACTTATGTTGTGTCACTACAATTCTACTATAATGCTGCTGCTGCTGGCACATCATCAATGACACTGAGTGACTGGGTGGAAAAAGCCCTTCATTTACCTACATTTATAAATGCTGATGCCTGCAGGCTACAAGCATCAAGAAAATGTTTTTCAGTATTTTTTTCTAATGTTGTCGATATATTCTTCAAATACTGGGACATCATTTTTAGGCTATATCACCCAGACAGTAGGTGTCTTTGATATACAAACAGGAGCTGCTTGAATGATGCCAGTCAGAGCACTCCTGAAATTAGTGTTTAAGTATGTGCATCAGAGGTTAACCATAAACTGTTTTCTAATCAACACTGACGAAAGCTTAAAACTCTCCAAACACAAATAAACAGCTTTAACCAAAGAAATGCAAAGAAGAACAGTTTACACTACAGACAAACAACATGAAAGAAAGTCTTCATGGAGTAAAATATTCATCCATAGATGGCATAAGTATTTAAATATATGGAAAGAATATTATTTAGGGTTATCAGTGAGTTTATACGGTAGCATTCAAGTAACTGATTACTTAACTACAACAAGTAAAATCCAGGATTCCACGCTTGCTCTTAATGACCAATCATTGTTCTCCACTGAAACTAGTTCAACACACGTTCCGACACAAGCGGGAGGAAGCCACGTGACGTTTGATGTCATTAAAGTGGGCAGCTACTAATCTCCATCCTGTCAGCTGAACACACTCTCTTCCTCCTCCTACATGAGTGCGCATCAGTGAGTCACACCGCCGCGTGAAGTAGCGTGTGTCCTGATTAACATGAACATGAGCACCAAATGTCACTTTATTAAGATAACTACTTTTGAAGCTCTGTGCCTTCAGTATAGACATACTGTGACATACTGTGCTCAGGGCACAGAGACACAGATAAGTACATCTGTTCAACTACACACTTTATTTTTGTACGCGCAAAGTTTATGCTTAACATTGGAAGTCCAGTAATAACTTAATGTCTAACCTTCAAAGCTTCAAGCATCGGCTCCTGAAGAATATCCACCTTCACTGACTCCTCCAGATCCTGACGATCTGTCAAAAACAAATAACAAACACAAAGCATCGCTTCTGTGTCAGCATGTCTCCTTTGTCTTTCCTTTCACTCATACTCCTGCGACACAAAGTGCAGTACCTCCACAGAGCAGGCAGATGGCACTCAGTAGCCCCGTTTCTGCATCATCCATTTCCAGGGGGAGCAGCTGGTTGGCAAAGGCGAACACCAGGTCTGTGAGAGGTCCGAACCCAGCGTTGTGCATCTGGGTACGATTGAGGGTGAGGCCGTCGGAGAAGGTCATGGTGTCCTGGTCTGGAGTGTAGCGGGTGCAGATCCTCAGAATCTAGGGAAAGGATTCGTTATCTGTTTAGTAACTCTTTGTTATAACGGAGGTTGCCACGTCAGAGGTGTACAATTTCTGTTTGTGAGGTCTGTTTGTGAGAAATTGTTTATTGCAGCTTGGAGGAAATCCTCACCAGTATGTCGAGGCAGGCGGCTTTGAGCAGCGTGATCTGATCAGCGATGGTTAGGGTGGTGAAACCTGGGAGCTGCTTAGCAAACTCCACTGTCTTAATAATGCATTTGGTAGACAGTTCGCTGAACTTGTCCCAGAGACTCACATCCAGAGCCACGCGATGCTCGGAGCTGTTGCTCTGCAGGACAGAAGAGAAACCAAAGGCAGATTCAGTAAAAATCTAGTTTCTTTTCATTTTTATATGCGCCTTCAGTTTTTCAACTCACATATGCTCGTGTGTGTGTGTGCGCGCGTGTATGAGTACCGTGGTGTATTTTCCCAGCTGACAGAGGGAGGGGAATGTATCCTGATGGGCCCGGCGAACTCGTTCGATCATCTGCTCCGTGTCTGCTGACAGGACGTAGATCTCTGTGTCAGGCTGCTTCTTCTCTTCCTTCTTCTTCTTTGTTCGGTCATTTCGCACCACTTGGAATGGAAAGGAAGATGAGAGGATTTAGCTGAGATGTTCTAAACATTCAGTCCCCTGAAGAATCTGCAATCCACCATAAGACCTCGGACATCTGATATACTTGCCCGTTTAATATAAGACTGAAGCCCACAGCCACTTTACTTGACAGCTAGCCTGGAGGCTGTTTCACAAACTAGCCCTAAAATAAAGTCCTAAAATATTCAGTTTATTTTTATTTGGAGAATGACTCAACACTAAACAGGGGTTCATGTCTCAAACTGTAGCTTACAGTTAAAACCTCTGTCTTTTTTAACAGGAAGCAAAATCTGCCAAACAGCATCTGTTCCAAACCAAGGTGATTCTGAGGAATGATAGCCAACAGCAGCTAATCAGGGAAAGTTTTCCTATTCATGAAATAAATGACTATAATCACATCTATTACATTCATACTGACTTCATTCTTGGTTCAAACACCTTGCATTATGAAAGGACGTGAGAAAGCAGACAGCATAGAGATGCAGGAGCACTAAAGCTCTCAGGGCCATGTGTTAACTAGGAACGACCAGCAGAGGGAGACAAACAACAAGGTTAGAATACAGCGCTGAGGTCCAGAAGTCAGGAAAAGTCTTTCCCCATAAACAACCTCCCCAGTACCCTGTGTAAGTGCTTCCTGTCTAACATTCACATAAGTCTGACGTGCAGGCTGGAGCAGCCAGGGATTGAAGCACCGACCTTCTGATTAATAGCTGACCGGCTCTACATCCTGAGCCACAGCCACCCCAAAGAGTAAAACTGCAAGACCTCTAAGCAACTTAAAGCATTCGCCTGCTTAAGAAGTTCCCCTTCTTCCACACACCCACAAAAATCAACCTGCGCCTGTACTCACGCTCTTTAGACATGCCTACATCCAGGCACTTCTGCAGTCGACACGACTGACACCGGTTCCTCGTCACTTTGTTGATGACACAGACTTTATCCCGGTGGCACGTGTACACCATGTTCTTCTGGATGCTCCTCCGAAAGAAACCCTGACAGAGAGAAACAGGGGGTGGCTGATGTTCAGAAGCAGGGTAACAGAAAGCGCTGTGAGCGTGTGCAGGAGCTGGAACTGGAATGAAAACTTCAGAATTATTTCAACTGTAACAAGTGTAATCCTGAAATAACTCATTTAGCTGATGGGCTGCTGGGCGGAGGTCTAACAGAACATGAGTCTGACCACAAGCACATCGAAGCGCACACACACACACACACACACACACACACACGCACACACCAATATCAAAGCAGACACTAATTGCACAGACAGATCCTTTGTGTGTCTGTACAGGATTAGATGAAGCCAAGAGGCTTAGAGATCCTCGGGTGGCATAAAGGTCGTGACCTCTTTGCTGACACTTTCTGCAAATACTCCGAGGTCTCTTGCTCTATATGCTGCCATTTCACGTCGGCTTTCAAATTGTAGCTGAAGTTTTATGGTCCAGAAGGAGTGCTGTGTCTTAGTGTGCGTGTTTTCCAAGCTCAAGTGCTTGTGTTTCACTGCCTACCTTGCAGCCTTCGCAGGCGCTGACTCCATAATGGTATCCTGATGATTTGTCCTGGCAGACAAAGCAGGGTTTGTAGATACGAGGTGGTGGTGGAGGTGAGGGAGGACTGGGGACAAGCAGGTCCTCCCCTGAGCTCGTGCTCTCAGTCTCTATAGCTGCAAGAGAGATTTACATGCAATCAGGCTACAATTTACAAAAAGCAAATAATCCTCATTTATGTCATCCTGGAACTCTGCCTGTTTGAAAGGAGACTTTTCTTTAACCTTCAAGTGACTAAGTGGAGTCGTTTATGACACACGTATATTTATTAGTGCTGACGTGGCCCTTTTTCATCCATCAATTTTTCTTGTCTGGTTTCAGATCACAGGGGCACCGGTCTTAGCTGAGCAGCCTAAACTTCCCTCTCCCTTGTCATCTCTTCCAGCTCATCCAGGGTTGGGGAGACACTGATTTGCTCCCAAACCGGCCAAGATATATACTCCCTCCAGTGGGTCCTGGGTCTGATCCGGGACCTCCTCCCGGTAGGTTATGCTGGGAACACCTCACCTACAAGGTGTCCAAATGGCATTCTAGTCAGGTGCCTAATTCAACTCGACCGGCTCCCTCTCGAATGACCGAGCTCCTCACTCTCTCTCTCTAAGGGAGAGCCCAGCCACCCTTTGAAGGAAACGTTCTCGTTGTTTCGGGGATTACCCAGAGCTCATGACCATAAACTACTCACCTTGGATAGTAACTCATCAAATACCTGTTTCCTTTTTGGACACTCAAAAATACATTGTCAAGTACAATCAGGCTATGAAAGTAAGTGGGGAGGAGATATCACCGGAGTACTCGCTAGT
>VUQG01033488.1:16616-26999 GCA_015106755.1 Etia nguti | reverse complement strand
TGTCGATCTCGTGTGCTGCACAGTAACATTTAATATTTAGTATCTACTGTTATTTACTGTTAGCTAGTTTATTGTGATAGTGTTGTATTTATTATGTTGCTCTTTTTTGTTTGTTCTCTCTTCTGTTTTTTCTTTTTTCTTGTTTTTCTTGTGTTTTTTTTTTGTTTTTGTTTTTGTTTTTTTTCTTTTGTTTTTTTTCTTCCCCCCTTTCTCACCATCTCTTCTCCCCTCTATATTTCTTTCTCTCTGTCCTATCCCCCAGTCATGTCTGTCCCGTCTGTAACAACCGAAAATCAAATCAAATAAATACATAATTATAATAAAGGTCAATCAAATGGACCACTATGGCAAGGCCATGATGATCCACTTGGTAAAGTAAATCTGCTAGGCATCTTTCTTGGCCTTCAGACAACAATTCTGACGGCTAAAGATCCAAACGGGACAGGCAAAAAAAAAATAAAAAAATAACTGAAACACAGTATTGTGGTTCTTTTGTGCCTTTGTTGTCATGCTAACCTTGCTTCATCAGGACCACTATTTTCAAAAGAAGATTATTTCCACTTCCAATATTTGGGTCTTTTTGGGTACCTCCCTACCTTCCATGTGCTGTAGCGCAGACCTCTGTGCACAGTGACAGTGATACGACACTGATTTGGTCAAATACAACAAAGATTTCAAAGGATGGAAATGCCCAAAATCCATCGTAGGATGCAAAGCTTTATTTCTGCAGGAACACGGGGGATGACAGATGAGCACCTAAAGAGATAAAAATCCACCGTGTTGAAGGGAGACGTTGCTGCAGCGTGTGTCTGTGGAAGTACTGACTGTTCTTTGTCTGTCCTGACCCAACAGAAGGAGAGCGACCAGCAGATAACTGCGCAGGTGGAAGGCAGCCTGACCACCTACACCCAGACGGGCCTGGCAGCCGGTCAGGATTACAGAGTCAGCATCGTGGGAGAGATCGATGGCAGGAGAGGAGGCGAGAGCACCGCTGAATTCATGACACGTGAGATTTTTTTACTTCTTTGACAAAGTCAGAAAACTCCTCTGCTTTCCTCTTCTTACAAAATCTAAGCCACAATCACTTCCACCCTCAGCAGATGGAAATGATTTTAACACTTAAATAACCATTAAAAATGAGGGAAGTCATACGGACTACACTGAATTTGAATAACTTGTATATTTCTTAGTCACTCTACAATGAATTATCCTCCTTAATAGTGTTAGTTCTTTGGCTGGTGTACAGGAGTTATACTGTGATGGTGTTTAGGAGGTGTGATGGGTGTAGCTAAGTTTTGTCACGTCAAGTTTTGTGTTGAAACAATTCTGAGAACACTGAGTATTCCCCAAATACACACTCTGTGCAGATGTCCTGACAAAAGGCATGTTCTTCAACTGTGATACCTAAACTGGAAAGAAAATGCAGCACACGCTTATGCCTGTAACTGTACGCTGGTCCTGCTTCATGAAAGAGAGTCTGAAGTTAGAGAAAGGAGCCTCTGACTAGCATACTGGCACTTGAGAGCAGCTCACATCACCAAACTGGCAGCGAGAGTTTAAACATTTCACTCTCGCTGCCCTTCCTGTGAGAGATGTAATCTGTGGCAGCTACAGTGAAGCTGCCCGGTGGCTGGTGGTGAAGATTCAGTCTGCAGGAGTTTAGAAAAGACAAAAACCGAGTGGAAATGTATCGATCCAAGTCTGGGGGGGTAAACAGGAAAAGAGAGACTGCTTCATGTTACCTGGGAGAAAACAGTCACCTGGAGTGTGTTGGACTTTCTTCTCTGTTTTCTTCACCTTCAGTCATTTCTGGTCCCACCAACCTCAAAGTTGTCAAGATGTCGTCCACGTCTGCGGTAGTCCAATGGGAGCCGACAGTAGGGGAGATTGACCGGTACCGTCTGACCGTAACGCCCAACGATGGAGCAGGGAGGAGTCAAGAAATTACCATCCCAGCTGACCAGAACTCCGCCCACATCCAGCAGCTGGAGGCCGGGCGTTTGTATGACATCCTGCTCATAGCAGAGAAAGGCACGAGCCGGAGTGCTCCAGAGACCACCCAGGTAGTCCCTGGTGAGTAGAACCAATCACAGCTTGCCTCCACTCAGGTTAAGGCCCTGGAAGTCACTTTTCTTAGTTCACGCCATTGACTGTATATAAAAAATGGAGATAGCCACAACTTTAGATGTCAGAAGTGACCATATTTAAATCATATTTAGCTAATGCTCATTAGCTTTGTTTGTAAGCTGCATCCATAAACTGTCAGATACTTGCTAATTATTGTTAAGGAGCTAAATAATAACATAAAAGGAATTCAGTTCTTGGCTGGTCGGCTACTACATTTAATAGCAATTACAATGTTTAGTACAGTTTCACAGTAAGCCAAACATTTTTATCAGATAATTGCATTAAAAATGCTCCACAAGTCTCCAACAGAGAGGTCAAGTTCAGTGGCTCCATTTAGCCGCACTGCAGCCTAGCAGAAAGCTAACAGCTAACAGCTGCTTGTAGGAATGGAAAAAACGATCCATAGAGATCAAACCTAATTTTTGTGTCATGCTGTAAACATGTTTACTTCTGTTGTAAAGTTGGGCATTTTAGCGTCGGAGCAAGAATCGAATGGATGTTAGGGGAACTCTGCTTTTATTGGTACTGAAGGTTAGTGCTTGTTTAGCACTTTATATGAAATATGTGGTCAACAATCTTTGTTAGAACTATGAAGTGTATATATCAGGTTCCTGGTCTGAACAGTAAAGTCCATGCAGAACTACCTTAAGCCTTTCTAAAGGACAAAAGGAGGATTCTCCTATAGTTTAAGAAAAATAAGTCAGGTTAAAGTCTCAGAAAACAATACTTTGGCCTGATTGATCTTTAAGTTTATGGTTTCTAATCTTAATTTAATAAAATACATTATGATGTTTGATGTTTGCAACTTTACAGTCAAAAAACAAGCTAAAGCAGGGCATGCTTGACCACATGTTTGACTCTGTGCAACCATACGAGTTTTCACTGTTTCTGTTGTGCTGCCTGTTTCCAAAAACCTAAGATAAAATCCTCAGCTTGAGGCTTCACAACAGGACTTCACTAACCCTTGTTATGTCTGACTTTGATAAGAGCCTCTGGTTAGCTATCACCCCAAAGTTAGTCTAAAATTACTCACTGCTGAGTAAAAAGTTAGAAATTTTATATGAGGCAGAAATAAAAGGAAAAAAAATCCAGGTCAGAGTTGTTCAAGCATTTCTTTTCCTGGCTATACTCAGGCCATAACAGCTTTGGTTCGGCTAAGTGAGCCTTTGTGTCCCGACACCTGATCATTCACTGAATTACGTCATATAAATCACATTAGTCGATGTCCTCCCCCGACCTTCAAGAAGAAAACATTCTGTTATCTGCCTCTGAACTCAGTCGTTATATTTCTTTCTCAACAGTGATACAAACACCAGGTTTGTCCAAGGAAAACGATAATTACATTATGATTATCTCCTTGCAGGTTGGACATGGATGCTGCTGACCTGAGTTATTTGTTTGCTCTGAGATGATAGCTGGCAAACTGTTGTAAATCAGGTTTCCTTAAAGGCACAATAATAATTAACAACCCTGCTTTTCTTTCTTTGTTAGGCGTGACCTCTTCAGTACTAAGGGCATATTATGATGACCTTAACACTTAATCCAAATACTCACTCCCTTTACATCCTTAGGAAAGATATTACCAAGATTTCTCACGGCAGCTTCCCCTCCATATATTTCCAAAGAGTCCACTTTGACCATCCAGGCCTCACTAGCACCTAACCGAGATGTTGGCAGCATGCACCAAGACTTGAACCCATCAGCTGAGGGACAAATATTTGACCAGCGTGAGAAGACAGAAGATGATGTCCAGGACAAAGACTCCTCAGCTCCTATAATAATTGCCAGAACTAAACCTCTGGTCAGTAAAATGTTTTCAATAAATGGCACCAGCCCCAAACCCATAGGAAAGTCCGTATTGCCAAGGAAGCAATTGCATTTCAATGCAACAAGAGTTGTGCCCAGAAGGAGACCTTTTAAAAAAGTCTTGGAGAAGAAAAACCTTAAACCAGGTGTCCCCATCATCAGAGAGTCTGTGACAGACCCAAGATTAGAGGCATCCAGCTCTGACAGGGCTGATAAAAATAAAGCTATGCTGCCTGGGACAGATTCAGAAACAAAGAGTAGCTCAGGGGAATCCACGGGTGCTGTTGACTTAAAAGGGCAACCAGATGTTGGCATTGCAGGCCATGGAAATGACACTGGTCTCGTTTCTCCAGAACCAAGTGGGACCATTCAAAGCCAAGAGAAGAAATGTATAAATAAAATCAAAGTGACACATTTGAGACTCCCCTTAAAAGATAGAGGCAATGGGTGTAGAGGAGCTGAGGCTGGCATGGTAGAGAAAACGTTAAGTCCAGATCTGGGTTCACCACCTTCTGCAGAGCCAGACCTTGATTATAAACCAGATCCTTTACATAAACTCTTGAAAGACACTTTTGAAAGTATGAACATCTCAACATTTTCTGTTCACCTGTCAAAGCCATCAAACCTCTCAGTCAATGCACACATAATAGGGAAACCGATATTAAGAGGACTGAAGCCACTGCCATCGCTCTCATCCTCTTCAACATCCTCAGAGTCACAATCATCACCGCATTCATCAGCCTCAAGGACATCAGACTCTCCAGCTGCATCACCATCACCATTACCCTCACCTTTATCCTCACCATCCTCACCTTCAGCTGGTTCGGATGCATCAACAGCAGGATCATCATCCTCGCAAATGTATTTAATTCCGTCATCACCTTCATCTTTACCGTCACCACCTCCATCCACATCATTGTCCCCTCCAACAACATCATCATCCCCTTCCAGCTCTGATAAATTTGATTCACATTCAAGCAATGAGCTAAGTGAAAGCAGCAAAAGTATCTCTGAGCCTGCACCACCCAAAGACAGAAAACCACCACCCTTCAGAGAAGGTGGGGTACCACGAATCGGCACTCCTAAATATGGAATCAGACGTCGTCCATACACAAAGTTTGGACCTTCTCAGAACAAAACCCATATAAATTCTAGATTTCATCTCCCCTCCCATCGTATAAACCTTAGTCCTGAAATGACATCAGAGAACAAACATCAGCCCACGAGTGAACTGTTATCTTCACTATCTGTATCTGCTTCTGAGGAGTCATCCTCTGTTAAGGCAAGTGTACCAGTGAAGGATACAAGTGGGTTAAAAAATGGGACAGCTACACCTGACCTATCTGGAGTTGACCAAAACCAAAAAAATGTGCAGATAGAAAGACAAAGAATAGCAAATCGCTGTCCTCCATTCAAGAATTGCCGTTTTCTAAAAGGGGGACCTTTTCAGAATCAAACTCGTCGCATTCGACCTTTGAACCATGAAACAGAGCCACGCAAAGAGCAGGTGGTTTCCAATGAGTTAACAGCTACGTCAGCCCCTTCTGTTTCCAAAGGGCCTGTGAGAGATGCAGATGATGGTGGAGTTGGGACAAGAACCTCCTCCACAAGCTCAGCCACTGAGTTTAATCGGACACTCAGAGGAAGAGGAATGCCTTCCTCACATCGCCCAAATACCAGAATGGGTTATTTCCCTCGCCAACTATATGATAGACGTTTAAAAAATGGAACCCAAAGAATACCTCAACATCCTTATAACTATCCTCCTCGCAAGTATTTCCCAAACAAAGAGGTAAATGCAGGCAGCACTGGAAGTCAAACTGGCCAACTGGGAAACATATTAACACGCCAGAATGTCCAACACCCTACGCATCAAATTCCAATTAGAGAAGGAGATCAAGATAATGTAGAGATAGCTGCAGCTGACCAGATAGATGGTCAAAACACTGTCCGATCACAGACCAAGAATCTAGGAACTGGAGGCAGAGCTGTGGTGAGAGAAGAAGATATTAGCAGTACTGATTCAGAGCTGCAAGGAATAAATGAGAGAGGAAATCCTGGCAAAAACAATGGGACTAGAATTCAAGGGACACCAATGAAACAACGTTTCCCAAATTCAAGACCCTCAAGCTCAGTCATGTTTCCAACAAGACAACCACCATCAAAAACTATCCCAGCACAGCATCACACCCACATTAGACACTACACCGGGGGTAGCCAAAAGGGTGAGAACCCAAAAACATTAGGCAGTAAAACTAAGCAGGCAAATCCTACATCAGACCTTTCTTCATCTGGAGTCTTAAGGGAACCTTTGGACTTTGTGGAAATCACAAACCAGACTACTGATGGATTCACACTGATATGGGACTCACCTGAAGACAAGTACAAAAACTTTGTTGTGACGAGAAAAGAAGCTGGAAAAGAGAAGGACACGGAGCCAAAAGAAAAAGAACATGACTTCAAAGATTCTGGCAAAGAGGGAGGCAGGGAAGAAGAAAAGGAGAATCATACGCCTAACAGGGACACCATTTCCAAAGATTTGGGTACTGAAGATGAGAACAGACTGCCTGAAAGCCTTGTAACTCATGCCCCAAGAATCCAAAGCAGCACAATAGTAAAAGCAACAGAAAATGAAAAAACCTTCAAAAAAGTCCTTCCTAGCTCAGCTCGGTCCTTCCGGTTTGAGGATCTGCCCCCACAGACTGAGTACACCTTGACCTTACTCGGAAAGGGCCCTGGCGTTCTGTCCAGACTGCACAAGCTTGTCATCAGTACAGGTACAAGCTATTGTAACAGTAGAAAAAGATAAATTTCTACTGTGCAATGCTTCAAAATTACTGTCAGTGTTGTCAAGTCTCATTCAGACAGCTCGATTCTTTCTTTTTGATCTTGTACCTGCGTCAGTCTTGGGTCATTCAGAAGACTGTTCATGCAAATGCTATATCTTTACTGCAATTCATATTGAGCACATTCATTTGTTAACTAATAATCACTCGTCGTAAATGTTACTAGAAATGTGTGCTTACCCACTAAACTTCCTCCATTGTGATTTCAAGAGCTTGGATGCTGCGGTGCTCTTGAAGACTGTAAGCTTGTGATTTACAGTTTCAGATTCATCACTTTGTCATTTAAACAGTGGTTCATTATAACTTACTTTTGTTGTTTCTTATTAACACATATTGATTTTGAAAAAATCCCTCATGAACTTATGTTTTCTGTTAATATTATACTTGTGCACTCTTTCTTCAGCTCTCGTGAATATGAAAAATACTCATATTCACGACCAGCACTATAAAGATCAACACCCTCTCCACCATAAAAGAAACATTCAGTTATTTGATGTCAAACCTCAGATGTCCATTTACAAAGCTATTTGCTAGATCGTGTTTTTAGTTTGTACTGGCCTAACTTGGTTAACAAACAACCTGCAGAACATATCAGGCTGTCACACTTTTCAGTGCAGAAAATTTACCAATTCTTTCAAAAACAGGAAGAAGCTTTTTTTTCTCCTTTTTTTTCTTTGTACAAACACTAGGGGAGATTTTATCTACAAGAAACCAAATGGCACTCTTCCAGCTCTGTTGCGAATGATTAACAGAAGAGGACCCAGGACTGAGCCTAGGGGAACTCCACTCAGATGCACTGTTGATACAAACTAGTTGATCAACTGAGTTGACATCAAAGACAAAAGTAACAACATAACACTATTCATTCACTGCTGCTCTGGTCTTTTTTCACTCAGGGTAAGCTAACAGCCATCTTCACTGACACCCCTTCACCTCTCTCCCAAACCAGGGTAAGACCACGGCTGGTCTCTCTACTTTCGGTCTGTTTTAACCTTTCGCATTTAAAAATGAAAAAGTAAATCAATTAGTAAATTTGTAAATGTGAACATTTTACACTTAAATCAGTGCTGTATGGTACTGACGCATACTGTCAGTACTAATCAGTACAACATATTGTGTACATGGCATTTGACTTTAAATCTGATTATAGTACAAAGAATAGTCAAATTCTCTTTTGTAATATCAATTTTTAAGTCATGCAAAATATAAAATAAATTTATGTATTTAGTGATACCGAGTCCTTCTGAGTTTTGGAAAATTATTTGAACTTCTCACGATCGTTTCCTGGTTCTTACTTCCAGCTCTAAACACTGTTTTAAATTAATATCTTATTGTGTTTGTGTTCATTCACTCTGAATAATCTTGTCAAATGGTCTCTTTATCTTCCTTTGTTTTAACGTCCTTTATTCTTGCCATGCCTTTTATTTTCAGGTGTGACCGAGCAGCTAACTACTGTATTAAAATGTCGTCACTCCCTCCTTTGCCCAGGAGCCATCTGCATTTAATTGTTACCGTATATGTCTGTATATGATTTGTATACTGTATATATGTTTGCATTGTACATATATACACAGAAAACCATTGGAGCACTAATAGCAAATGTGTGGATGAATAAATAATCCTGTGCACACTGTTTTCACTCCTGACCCTTTTCGCTCTACTTCAGTGTTTTTCACAAAACCCAGTTATTATTTTTTCTTTCTCTTTGTGGAATTTTTGTATTTCTGCCACTTGTTTTTCTCCTTTATTGATTTTTCCCTCCTCTTCCATTCCTGGCTTTCATTTACCCCCCTCTCTCTCGTTATATTCGATGTGCCCTCTAGGACCTGAGCCTCCCTCTAACATAGTCTTCAGTAAGGTGACGGAAAACTCTGTGACGGTGTCGTGGACCAAACCAAAGAGTCCCGTCAGTGGTTTCAAAGTCACATATACCCATGCAGATGATGGTGAGATCCTGGATTCCTATTGTGCTTCATTTCCTATTGGCTAGTGAATATTTACGTAAGCAAAGGTCATGTCCAGTTTCTAGATCAGGGAGCGAGGTCACAGCTGATGAGTAAAGAAGTCTGTTCCATCAGAGGTTTGGTTCAGTTAAATAACATTGATTTCTCTGTATGATTGTTGGGTCTTTACTGTACAATATAAAGCTCCTTGAGGTGACTGTTGACTTGGTGCTACACTTTACTGAAAAATAAAAAATATTGAATGATATATGACTTTTTATTATATGCAAAAAATATATGACTTTGAAAACGTCGGTGCAAACTCACGTGTATTAGGATGACATGAACAAATAACTAAGCCTCTGTTTCTGCATGCAGGCGAGCCGGTGTCGGTGTCTCTGGACTCAAAGGACTCCACCGTGGGTTTATCGAAGCTCTTACCTGGTTCTTCTTACGAGGTCACCGTCATCTCCACCCTTGGACTGGACGAGAGCGATCCAGTGAAAGACTTTGTCATGACGCGTGAGTCAAGCTCTGTTGTTCACCGTGTTTATCTCAGCTTGTCATGAACAGCCTGAAATGACAAACTGTTGTAAAAATTCATAATTGAATCCACACACGGTTTCTTTAAACAGCTTTTTTTTACATTGAAGAACTAAAAGCGATTATTTTTACATGTTTTTCTTTCTATATGAGAACTCGTAGACCCCGTGTTTGGTAGTGTTTGCAGCAGGTGCTGGACCTGGAAATGATCTGTGCGGTTTTCAGTCTTCCTCTGAGGAGACTCATGCTGGATTTATTCCAGTTGTCTGTGTTATTTCAAAAGAGCAGAGAAGGCAGTTCAGATGATTCCCATCCTAAACACACAGAGTCTCATGGGGAAACTGGACTGCTTTTTTCTAATCTTTGCATATTTCACTGGTGATCAGTCTACATGTATTTGGTGATTATCAGACTGGGGCGTGTGTCCTCTGAAGTGGAAGACTGAGAGAGGAACTGCAGTGAAACTTCAGGAGAATTATATTATTCATTTCAGTTTTACTTCCTTTTTAATCATGAATATAGAGAGAATAAACTTCAGAGTATTACAATACAAATGTATACTTGCATTTTATTGTTAGTTGGTTAACTGGCATTTTACTTTCTTTACTTTTACTGTGTAGTTCTCTGTAATCACTGTGGTTGTGATGTTTACTTCACTAAAATTTAAGTTGAGCCTGTAAAGCTGAAATATTGCTGTTATAAGTGTGGAGTGGGAGGTCATGATGGGAGGTCATGATGGGAGGTCATGATGGGAGGTCATAATGCAAGGTCATGATGGGAGGTCATGGTCATGATGGGAGGTCATGATGGGAGGTCATGGTCATGATGGGAGGTCATGATGGGAGGTCATGGTCATGATGGGAGGTCATGATCGGAGGTCATGATGGGAGGTCATGGTCATGATGGGAGGTTATGATGGGAGGTCGTGGTCATGATACGAGGTCATGATACGAGGTCATGATGGGAGGTCACAATGCAAGGTCATGATGGGAGGTCATGGTCATGATGGGAGGTCGTGATGGGAGGTCATGATGGGTGGTCATGGTGGGTGGTCATAATTCTTTTTGTAACTGTTATTACCTTTATGTGTCTCTCAGTCCCCGACCCGCCGACACACC
>VUQG01033484.1:7974-24873 GCA_015106755.1 Etia nguti | reverse complement strand
TGATCTGTATGATGAGGTCGTTTTAAATCTCACTTCTTGCTTCTTTGTCAACCTGAAAGACTATGCATGCGGTCAAGAACAGGATGAAATACTCTTATCTCCAGCAGAAGTTTTCACTGTGGAACGAGGAGAAACAAAAACTTTGGAAGATAATGAGGAATACCTTGAGATTATTTTAAAACACTCAGGACTTGAAAGCTCACACAACTGTTACATTTTTCCACGGTAAGATTCGTATTCTCTCAATTAAAGTTTGTTTTTTTTGTTTTTTTACATTTATTCTACAAATGTTAAACTTGAAACTGCAAAGTTAACTTTCAATGTGATGTTAAATATATAAATATTTTTTTAAGTTGTTTTTTTTATCGTGTAAGTACACAGTAATAACTGGGGGATACTCAGCACTTCAAAGTTTTTATAAACGCAGAGATTTCCCATCTGGAAAGCAGGAAGTGAAAGTAAGTGATAGAAAAAGTGGCAAAAACAGGATTTTAAAAGGGAGGATTTTCTATCTACATCTCCAGTGGGGTTGGGTGTGGTTTGAATAGTTTAGCTAGATAATGCTGACAGCATCATCAGACAAATGGACACGCGTCAGCACATTATACTTCAAGTATTTTGATCTGCTTATCCAATTCAGGATGTCAGGAGAGCAGGAGACTACCACAGCTGTCACAGAGCAAGTCAGGTAAACTATTATTTTTATTATTATCATCATTATGTTTATTATCCATCGATTTACTTCTTCTTCTTCCAATTCAGTGCTCCAGGAGGGTATGAGACTGCCACAGTTGTCGCAGATCAAAACAGGTAAATTATTATTATTATTATTGTTGTAATTATTATTACAAACAACAACAACAGCAATCTCTTCCTGTCTCTCTGCTTTGTTTCTATGTCAACAGGTCTCCTCCAGCTGTTGTCTCCACCCTGTGGCTTGTATCAGTGCTTGTGGCCTTATCTTTGTTTTCTTTAGCTGTTTAGTAAAAACAGTTATCATTCAGAGTTCTCTGAGTTTTCTGCTGTGATTCTTTGTACAATTGTTTGGCATGTTATCTGACACTCTGTGTTGAATAAGTTGTCTTAGCAGTAATTTTCTGCTTCTGTCATATGTTATAAATTATATGAATTATAGACTTCATGACTTCAGAATATTTGATAAAGATTTTAAAGGGGTGCAGAAAATTGGTGTAAAATACACCGGGTTCAAATTTCAGGCTCACGTGCAGCTGCAGTCAATAGAATACAATTCAAAAACCAAAGTACTATAGAAAAGTGTTTTGTACTATATAAGTTGCTACAGTAAACTACACTAGAAGACATCTAACAGAGATTCTGTTATACGTATATAAAGTGCGGCAGGAGTGATAATATATACATGTATGTTTTAGCAGGTATCTATAATATGTGCATGAGGTACAGTCTGACTGATTTGAAGGACCTACGATAGTGCTCTGTCCTAAACAGTCACTGATGCTCTTCCTGCCAAACTGCTTCTGTTTCCCTGTCAAATAAACAACATGCAAAATATAAAAGGCTTTGCAATTAATTTAATCTGATCACACAAACATTTTACCCACAAATACGTTTTTTTTTCTTTCTCATGTTAAATTTAAAAAGTCTGACAAATTCTCCAAACTAAATAACGGAATACATCACTGGTCCAGTACCAGGGCAATAATTACTTTATAAATGTAACACTCAGCATTAGACTTCACATCACTGGCATTAAAGCTGATCTCACACACACACCAACATTCACTGTAAAGGCTAAATGATATTTCTATTTGTGTGCGAGTCAGCAACAAAATATTTAAATATAATACTTAAATACTGTTAGTACACTAACATACAGAAAAATTTCACGGTTCTCCCGGCACATTCTTCCTGCAACTAACAGTAACTACATCAGCAAGCACTTGTGAATTTACATGTAAAAACATAAAATCTGAACACCTTCAACAACGTCACTAAAAAAGACTGAAAGACATTAAAGTCAGTAAAGAAACATAACTTTTGACACTGAAGTTAATAACAGCCACTGAGAAAAAGTCCACCTCACTACATATACAGCATGTTCATGTGAGTGAACAAAGACATGAAAATTTACAAGTAAAGAGGATGGCAATGATGTCAAGTGCTGACAGAGCCAGAATAAACTGATGAGATTTAATTTACCTGATGCTTTGTGCAAGAGCTGCCTGCTTACTTTATTCAATACTGCATATATGGATATAATTTTTTTATATACAATTCTGAAAAAAGCATTGTACTAACAGCAGTCGTGAAAAAGAAAGTCTTCACAGGACTGCTTAGAATTCTGTGAAAACCAAAGTACACCTTTTCTGCTTCCGTAGGCCTTAAAAGTAGCAGCCACAAATCTAAAAATACAGTTGTTTTGACATAAAGTCTCCACACTATGCGTAGTAAAGTAACCTGCAGGAGGACAACAAAGCCCAGCAAAGCAGGGAGGAGGAGGAGGAGCAAAGTGTGGAGGTGGTGTTTGGAAAGATATGGCTACTATTTGCTGAAACTGAAGCAATATACTGAACTTAGAGGAGAGAAACAAACTAAAGTAGCCTATCACCAACATGATGATAGCAGCAGTTGCAAAGCAGGGTGATCTGCTGTTGGCTAACTAGTTAAAGCACTTCAACAATGGGCACAAGAAGCTGTTTTAAAAAGAAAAACGAGGTAAGGCAACAAGAGGTGGAGGAGTTGCACTCTGTCAAGCATCTATATTCTCTCATTAAAAAAACAACAACCCCAAAACAAATTAATTACTCATACCAAAGTTATTGAGACCATTAGGAGATGGTGGGAAATTGGTCTGGTTACTGTATAAAATAAGTTGATAAATAACACGCTAAGTATCAAATCATCACATCAAGAATTACTGACTTGGTTAGAACTTGACTGGCACATGCTGACTGCACTTTTTTTTACTACCAGGATAGGAGAGTGCAGAGGAGATTAACAGTGCAGACAAGAATTGAGAGTGAGACACCAAAAAATGAGGAAAGATGAAGAACAGGTGAGCATCCAAAAGACAAAAACACAGTTTATTACAATTTAAAAAGAAGCTATGAGTCCACAGTTGGAAAAGTTTAACAATAGAGCTAAATGCTGTCAGCATACAGTCTTGCATATTTGTATATTTTGTGCTGTTTCTTAAATCTGTAACATATTGTATTGTTAAATAGTATATTTTTCTGTTACTGTACTGGAGCGACTGTAACCCACATAATTTCCTTAGGGATTAATAAAGTATTCTGATTCTGATTCTGATCCTGACTGATTGCATATAACTTCAAGGTTTTACTCCTGCTGCTAGTAAAGTAAAAATATTAATGAAAGACTCATGTTGCACTGATTGTTTTATAGGATAAATCTGTGACAGACAGACTAACACACCTGATAATGTGCAACAATCTGGGACAAATTTTCCCATAAAATATAGTAAACACCTTTAAAAATGTGATGTTTCTGAGTGAAAATCCAAAAGATTTATGCAAAGACATTTTTTCTATAAGACTGTGACTACTGCAATGAAGTCTTTAATGAAGTCCCATTTTTAAAGCACCATATATGCTGTGTAGTAAAAGCCCACTAGCTTTGTGTTACTAAAAAAGACAACTTATAACGCTTACACAATTTCTCACAAATATTCAGACTTATAACCAGAAACATCCTAATCTTGATCTAATAAAACAAATAAAACTCTCCAAAATAGCATTTAATGTCAAAATATAAGGTATCAAATATATTCAAATGTGTTGGCAAGGCTGTGGGATAGACTGGTTTGTATTCACCTGTAACTGAGCCAGCAGTAGATGATGACATTGCCAACCACAGCGCTGTCAGAGAAGCCTGCTGGATGTACTTCTTATTGATTTATTGTTTGTTTGTTTTTCGTATTGCACGAGTTAATCTTTAATGGTTGTGATTTTTATTGCATGCTTTTCTTTTAAATTTGTTGATTTTTTAGTGCTCACACCTATGTGAGTTCATGGTCTTGAAGGACACTGGCATCAGCCAATCATTACAGACCTCTTTCAGCCAGAGGACTAAAAGTGATTTAGTGGGAGGGATGAGAGACACTGGGAGACGCAGGAGAGACAGTGGAGAGGCAGAGCAGGGTTTGAATGTCTACAGACAGAAGTGTGAAATAACTGGCAATTCCAGAAAATCAGCTGCAGGTGGAGTATAGACCTCTGCTCGATGTCTGTGAGTACTGCTCCGCTAAAGAAATTAAATCAAGATTTGGCGCTTCGGGGGGGCAAGTGACTGTCAGTCATTTTCCAAGGTCAGGGGGGAGCAGGGTGAAATAAAAAGCATTGTCAAAGTGCACTGCAAAAGTGTCAGAGGGCATGTTTCATCCAAGCTGAATCAGGCCATGTTTCAACAGTTCCAAGTTTCTAGTTTAGCTCTTCAGGTGGGCAAAACTGAAAAATTCAAAAGTGGATGGATCATGACATCTCTCAGTATCAAAGTGTTGTCAGTTAAGTTAATTTGTTTCTGCCCAGTGTGGTGAACAGTTCTGTGAGACCAAATATTCACATTGTTTGGTGAGTTTTCGTTCCTTTAATTTCAAGATACCCAGATTTTCCAACTACGATTGCTGGTGCCTCCCATTTACTTTAGGCAAAATCTGCAATGAAGAAGTACTGAGGTATTTAAAATCATGTTAGAACAGAGATACAAAGTTATGCTATCACTGGGCTGGCCTTAAAGGGGCTAAATGATGTAAGTATTACTCTGTTAATAAATCATTGTGCAACAAATCTGAACAAGCTTTTGGGAACTAGACTCAGACTAAGGAGTTCATTGTAAAATAACTTGTCTCACTTCCCAGAGGCTGTTGTTCTCATTGCTTCCCGGCAGTTTGATCGACTCTTTTCGCTAAGTTGCTAATACAAGTTTAATCTGCTTGCTTCAGGTATGTACCATTCAGTCTTTTCAACATTTTAATTTTTTAACTTGCCAAATTCCAAAGAAGTAGAAAAGATAATTGTTAATTTAAATCTTGCCAGATCCAAATTTCTGGACTGTGTCAATGTCAGTTTTAATGTTATTTATATGGCACATTTCAATAGCAAAATCAATAAAGTAAAAACAATAAAACAAATCATAAAAACAAACAAATACAATATAATGTGAATAAAAACAAACTAAAACTAAGACAACAAAACAGAAAAAACCCTGCTGGGACTCAAACTGAACTTAAATTAAAAGCCAATGTAAAAAATTAAGCTACGTAATACATGTAATACATGTACGTCTACGTACATGAGCGACGTAATCATCCCTTTAATACCTGTTAAAGGAATTGCAGCAACATTTTGAATGTTAAATGCAACAGAGAGATGAGTGTTCAAAACCCAAATACAGAAAACTGTAGTACTCCAGTTCAGACTTAGTGTATGTCCTTTGTATGTAAAATGTCACAGAGCTGTTTTTTGACCACATTTGATCCTGCAATGCTTTCTTTCATTCTGTAGAAGAAGAAGAGGACAAAAAATGGAGTACAGAAGAAAAGTGCTTGTTGTTGCAATAATTTTCACAGCTGCCTGCAGCAAAGTAAGAATTAAGTTTCATACAAACGAATATTAGAAGGTTTGAAATTTTTTCACTTAAAAATGTGTTTTTAAATGTGATAAATCTCAATTAAAGGTGTCCGCACATGATACAAGACTACTGGATTTTCTAAATAGCACAGATGTTGTAGATGACCAGTTCAATGGATGTAGTGAAGAAGCCATGAAGAAGTTCATCGAGTCAAACATGTTAAAAGAAGAACTAAATAAGAGTGAAGGATTTCAGAAAGCGTGGAATAAAAGTATCGGGTGTTCAAAGAAGATTCCTGGAGGACGAAAAGAGCATACTGCTGCACTTTCAGTCTATCTTAATGGGGATCAATTGTTCAAACAAACACTGAACCATGCAATCGAGACAATGGGTGGAAATGTTAGCATCTATGAAAACCACTTCCAATTCAAGTCTCTTCATTTCCTGCTGATGGACTCCATGAGGCTGCTGAAGCCAAAGGAGTGCAAGAACTTTTATGTTCTGCTAAATGGTCAAAGCAAACCACAGAAAGGCTCCACAGTGAGATTTCCAAGTTTCACCTCAGCTTATTCAGACTATGAAGAGCTAAAACGTGAAACTGATCTGTATGATGAGGTCGTTTTAAATCTCACTTCTTGCTTCTTTGTCAACCTTAAAGACTATGCATGCGGTCAAGGACAGGATGCAATACTCTTATCTCCAGCAGAAGTTTTCACTGTGGAGGAAATTTCCACTATACAGAAGAACGATGATTCTGACCATCTTGAGATTGTTTTGAAACACTCAGGACTGAAAAGCTCACACAACTGTTACATCTTTTCACGGTAAGATTCTTATCCTCTCAATCAAAGTGAAATATTTTTCATATTAATTTCCCAAATGTTGATCTTGGAACTGCAGTGTGGTATTAAAAGATATAAATATTTAACATTTGAAGCACATGAAAACATTTCATATGTCCAGCTACTAAAAAATTAATATATGTATTTCAAATAAATTATACATTTCAAAATTTTCAGAATCTCACAGGTTTTACCATCTGGAAATGTCTCGTGTCTGGTTTTCACTAACTAAAAAAAAAAGATATTACAGTAATCCCCCTCTCTGCTTTGTTTCCATGTCTTCAGGTCTCCTCCAGCTGTTGTCTCCACCCTGTGGCTTGTATCAGTGCCTGTGATATTATCTTTTTTTTCTTTAACTGTTTAGTAAAAACAGTTTTCTGAGTGTTATCATCTACAATACTGCTTTGTTTATTCATTTCACAATTTGTTGGCACAGATTGTAGTATCTACCAAATAAAGTTTTAAAGTAGGCTGCCAAAATATAATCAAATATTGTTTTCTGCTTCTGTCATATGTTATGAATTACAGACTCAATTCACATGTTTTATTTATGCACGTGTTTATTATTTCTTGTACTTGTGTACTTTAAAAGGATGACAAGAAATGAGAAATGGGAATTACTTGCAGCTGTTCCCATCTGAATTCAGACTGATTATTGTGGAGTATATGGTGGGCAGCTTTAACTCCCCACAGCAGGAGTGTTTCCAGGATTTTTTTAATGGGCTGGTGCGAGAGCACTAAGAACAAGGGAGAGTGGCACATAGGAAACCCAAATAGTTGAGAAATTTTGTTTTTTAGTTCAGAAAACTGGTGTAGACCATGCTGGGTTAAATTTTCAGGGTCATGTGCAGCCACAGCCAATGTCACCTGTAAATAAACTGTGAGTCTGACAGATGAACTGAATCTTTGAACCATAAAATTAAATTCAGTATTGTAGGTACATCAGTTTTCTCTCTTTCTTTAATTAATCAGTGAACTCATCCGTTTTTACATTTTCAGCAGTGAACATTTTCTAAGTTGAATATTGCTTACAACTTCCTTCAGTGTGTATATATCTGTAAATTACTGGCTCACGAGTTTTAAAATGCTTTTTTTAGTCGTTACAGTCAGCAATGCTCTTCCTCTCAAACTGCTTCTAAAGACACCATGCCTCAAGGTGTCCTTCTGTTTCCCCATCAAATAAACAACATGCCAAAATTAAAAGACTTCACAACGAATTTAATCTGATCGCACAAACATTTTACCTACAAATAATGATTTTTTTGTTTTGTTTTTACAAATATACACATTTAAAAAGTCCAAGTTCCCCAAATTAAACAACATAATAGATCATGGTCCAGTAGCAGGACAATAATTACTCTCTAAATGTAACACTCATCATTAGACTTCACATTAGTGACATAAAAGCTGATAACACACGCACACATTCACTGTAAAGGCTAAATGTTTCTTTTTTTTGTATTCATGTGTGAGTCAGCAGCAAAATATTTAAATATTATAATACTTATTTTTATTAACAACTAATTACTTATATTAATACCTACATACTGTTAGTACACTAATATACGGAAAATCACACAGTTCACACGGCACATGCTTCCTGCAACTAACAGTAACTACATCAGCAAGCACTTGTGAATTTACATGTACAAACATGAAACACAGGTAACATCTGAACACCTTCAACAACAGCGTCACTAAAACTGATTTAAAAACGTCATTAAAGCAACATTACCTTTGACACTGAAGCTAATCAGAGCCACTGAGATCTACAATGATGTCAAATGTGTTAATATAATCAGAACAAACCAGAGAAAATGATTTTTTTTTTAAATTCAAGTTCTCCCTTTTTACCTCTGGGTACTCAGTAATGGAAATATCTAAAATTTTTTGTTACGCATTTCTGAAAAATTAAATGTAGTCACAGTTGTATGGTGTCATTCAGTGCCTTTGCAAAAAAAACAAAAAAAAAACCACCACATATGTAATTTCTCACATGATCACATAATTCAATTTACACACATAAGCCCACAACATTCGTTTAGACGAAACAACTAAAAATATGAAGTATCGACAATTTGTTTAAAAAATATATATATACTCAGAAACATGCCATAAAAAATAAATCTACCTATTAAACATTTTGATCAATGGAAGGCAGTAATAGTAAAGCAAAACAGATACATTTCATAGTTATATTTATGATTTCTAAAATTAGAATAATCCACAAAAGTATTCATCAAAAAAAATATCTATATATATGTCTATGATTTATGTGTGTTCAGGATTAATGTACCATCGCTTCCTTAGTCAGCTGTCAGGCACAGCCAAGGTATGACAACTACATACCTGTTTTTCTTTTTGTTGGTTTGTTTTCAACCATCAGCAAAGAGGCTGTCTTTTTTTTCAGTTTTTCAGTTTTCAGTTTTATTTGTCATATGCAAGTTAGCACAGGGTCAACATTGCAATGAAATGTATTTGACGAGCAGAAGACAGTCACTCAGCAGAATGGTATCTGTATCATTCTTCTCCTTCTACATGCCATTTTAATCCTTCATAATAAGTAAGTAAAGATTATTTATATAGCACTTTTCACAGGCATTAAGTTCACAAATCAATGTACAAAAATTAAACAAAATTAATTACAAAAGAGAAGCATTTTAAAACAGAATCAAAATAAATAAAAACACAAATTAAAAAAAGAATTCATCACAAGGCCTGATTAAATAAAAACGTTTTTTAATTTTGTTGTTGTTTTTTTCTTTTTAAAAAAGACCATACAGAGTCTGCTAAACAAAGCCAGAGCGGTAAACTGTTTCAGAAACCCTTGGTGCCACAGGCTGAAAAGCCCCTCTTCCCCCCTAGTCCTTCTTCTTGTAGAAGGGGCAACTAATAGACTTTGAGCTTATGAGTGAAAAAAAATCCACAGAAAAAAAGGGAAGCAATCAGCTCAAAATAATGTAAAAGAAATAAAAATCCACAAATAAAAAAATTCACGTTGAGCTGGAGTGTGCTCAGTGGATCAGAAGTACCCTAACTGTCTTTATTATTCAGCTCAGAGTTGGGTTTCGACCTGTTTCCACGAGTGCTCTTGTCTTTGCTCAGGATGCTGGTGCACACGCTGCTCTGGTGACACGGTCGAAGTCTTGTGCTTTGGAGCTCCAGCTCATCGTAGTTCGACACCCGGACAAAAGGACACCAGCGGAAAACCTGCTTGAAACCAGCCCGAAACCTGCAGCCGACCAAACGCTGACATGTAGTTATTCTCTCATTTGTGTTGGCGAGGTGATGGGGTAGACTGACTTGGACTCACCTGCTATTGAGGCAGCAGTAGATGATGGGATTGTACATGGTGGAGCTCATTGCAAGCCACAGCACTGACAGGTAAACCTGCTGGATGTACTTCCACCTGCTCAGATGCTTGTTGAGACCCGTCACGATGAAGTAGATATGATATGGCAGCCAGCAGAGGGCGAAGGTAACCACTACAATAATCATCATCTTCACCACCTGCAGGACAAAAGTCATCAGCAGGAGGGCAAATCAGTAGGCGGGCCCCCACCCCCAGAAGACATTCTGACATTTAGCAGGAAAGCGGAAAAGGAGAGGCACCAGTAATAAAATGAATGATGGCTTAATTCCGTTCAGCTGCTTCTATTTCTGGGTGCTGGTATTTTGCATGCTGGCTCGCTGCCACACTGTCGTGTCTTGCTGGGGCACTTGAAAAGAACAGAGCCTTCATTAGTGTCAGGAGTGACACATGATTTTCCTGCTGTCAAAATGCTGCAAACGGGTCTATTTTACAGCACAGTGATTTTTGACAGACAACCTTCTTCAGTGTGCAAAATGACAAATGTAACGTAAGTAACTGTGAGAAAATGTGCTGGTATGATTTAATAACACAAAATCCTTGTCTGGGGAATTATGAGATAAACTCAGATGTGGCATCTGAGACAATATAACATGAAAAAAACTAATTAGAAGTTTTGTAGCAGACTGGGAGCATCACAAAAAAACAAAAAAAATGTTTTAAAAAAGACGAACAAATGACTATATCTATTAAACTGAAGCATAAACTGAAGCACATGTCACAAGTACAAGGCATTTCGTTGCCTTGTACTTGTGACATGTGCAATGACAATAAAGTTGAATTCTATTCTATTCTATTCTATTCTATTCTATAATACCATCATGAACAGAAACAGGAATAAATGATTCTTTCCTATCTTTAGTTCTTAAAGAATCAATACAGTAAAGTTGTCTTTAAATCACGGTAGACTGGCAAAGCTAAAGCAAATATTTGATTGCACAGGATTTTATTATTTATGGGGATGTACCAGCGCGGTGGAGGATAGGTGCATGAAAACTGGAGCTGAGAATATATGATATGCTGAGGGAAAACTAGACATCCGATCTTTTTAACAACAGTCTTTGCATAAATGACAGAACACTGATACAAGCCCTTCAGCTGGAAAATTACCAGTTATTATTATTAATACCAAATGGTTCCATTTGGTATTAGTTAGTGAGGTTCTGATGTGGATTAGGAGGAATTCCACTAGTGTTGAACGTGTTTTTTATGTATGCTCTGTAGCTTGGGACGCCTTGGGGAAGAGATTGAGACCATTTAAGTTGTATAACTCTAAAGATGTAACCGTGTAGAAGAAACTCAGATGGACGTGGGCAATTTGTTTTCTTTGTTTTCGTTCTGGTGTGTGAATGACCTCCTGCTTTGTTTGTGTATGTCTTGTCTTTTACCCCAGAAGGGCTCTAATGAGAATTAAAATAAAGACTAAAGAAAGAATAATACAGTATCCAGTAAGCTGCTTTATTTGTCTTCCTCACTGGACAGTGAAACAAAAAAAATCTACATCTGAGCTGTCAGTCAATATCTGAATAAATTTCTATCTATTCACTGTTTTTGCTCTCTTCTAGTCTATACCAACCTTTAAGAAAGCATGGCAGTTACAGTAGCTTCTCTTCTTTGTTTTATAGCTGGCTGCTTATTGGGCTGAAACTGAGCTAAACAAAAAAGTGGAGGATGTAAGACTAAATCGGAGCTGATGGAGACAGAGAATCGCTGTTGGATGATTGATTTGTCACTATACTTTATACCTTTCACACTACATATACTTTAAACTGTATCCAACGAATCTTCATATTCAAAAGCTACATTTTTGCCACTTTAGATTAATTCAACTTTGTCACACTGAGCAATTATTCTTTATTCAAACTTTTAGAATATCCATACCTGCATCCTAAACATCATTCTTAGCAGGAGAAAAATCAAACTATGAGTGCAAACATATCTCTAAATGCCACTTAAGTGTACAAAGTTTGACACCGTGGTAGCTCTGATGCACAGCGTAGGAAATAATGAGTTTATTGACCATTTTTATCTCTCTATAATTATAATTTCGATTCATTGAATCCAGGATGGCTGCCATGACGAGAAGGAAAGGTCAGGGATGACGCACCAGTACCCAGGAGGTTTCAGGTAGGATGGAAGAGAGAGCACCGCAGAACGCATCAGCGAGTTACAGCACAATGCAAAGCTGTGGGGGGTTAAAAAGGAGCAGGCAGCATTTCATGAGCAGAAGCGCATCTGCAATAGCATGCTTCCTTATCTGATGCAGTGCCATGAAATATTCTTAAAAGACTCCTGCAAGCAACAGACTTATTTTAAAGTTTATAGAAGTATTTGGTTGTTTTGTTCACTGTCCTCAGTTTTCAGGAAAAAAAGTGCCAAGTATGGCTAAAACTATATATAAGATCATTAAAATCAAACTGGGTAACTGTTGCTGGGTCAAAGAAAAAAAAAAAACAACAACACAGATTTATTCCTTTTAATTCCATCCAACACACCCTTAATCAATGAATACTTTCAGTGTCTGACCCTTAGGCTCCCTCTTTGAATAATCCTACATGGAGCATTTATCAATGAACTGACATTAATCCCAGGCCCGTCTTGATAGACGTTCATCATGACATCTGCAATGACCTTAATCCCTGTTCAACCCAGCGCTCACAGTAGCTGCTGGACAGCACACTGTGCCGTCTGGCTGAGGAGTGAATCGATTCCCTCCAGATCCCATCCTCTGCTATCAGGATGTGGCCAGTTTCTTTACTTCTGTGTGATCAGGCAGTTTCGACAGGTTGTGTTTGCAAAGGTCAACATTAGTGCCCGGCAATAAAGAGATGGCTTGTGCCGTGTCATTTGTTCTGTATGTGGTTTTCCGATAAAAGCTGAACCACTGCTGCGTCACATTTTACTGATCAAAGCATGTCAGCGGACATGCTCATATTTTTTTTTTTTTTTTTCATTTGATTGTTCATTGTGTTTGGGTTTCCTTTAAACCTGCAGATGTGTCATCAAACATCTGCACTCTTATTGTTATTGTGCACTAGCATACCATCCCTTCTCCTGGGAGGTTTTAGTTCAGTATTAACTTAAAGCATTTCAACATTTCATTGCTTGTTGTATCACATTTAAGATGGTATGACTTTGCACGTTGGATTTCAGTTACAAAGCTGGTAGTTTTCCTCTCTGGTTTTAGGTAAGTGGTTTTTTTATATATATATTTTCTGGAATAGGAGATATAACTTTACCATTTTTCTTGGTTAGCTACAGTAAATGTAGAAGACCTAACGTTTGTCTTTTCTGTAAAATTTTTATCTTTTTTTTCCTTTTTTTAAAAAGAAAAAAAAATCTTTCAGGGCAGATGGTTTCAGCGAACAGTTAACATTAACTGATTTTGGTACACTCACAGACATGCAGAACTGTGTTATTATTACAGCCATTTACAGGATAAGTTAAATTTGAAAGTTGGTTTCTCTCCATAAACATTTTACATTATTAATCAAAAGAAAAATGTTAAGGCAGAGGATGAGCACAGTGATTACCTTCCTTTTGGCCTGTAGCTGTCCTTGGTAGTTATCAGATGAATCTCCAGGGATCTCACCTCCCCACAGTGTCACCCCCACAATGGTGTAGGTGATGCCCATCACCACTAAGGGCAGTATGTAGACCAGAACTGTAACTATGATATGATACCTGTGCAAATAATGAAGCAGATGCCAAGCTTTTAAAGGAAGTGTCTGAAGCTGCTTGACCAAAGCAGCTTTAGTTGGAGCGATAGTGATGCAAGCTACGAGAAACAAGACAGCTTGAATCTGAATTGATAAGGATGGTTAAGTTTTCAGCAATGCAGAAAAACAGAGGGGGGTGTCAGTGTGATCTCACATGAAGGAGTCTTCGGCCATGCGGGGCCAGGCCACGTAGCAGACGGTCCTTTGGGGCAGAGTTCGGATGGTGGAGAAGTAGCAGAGTGGGAATGCCAGAACCACAGCCAAGCTCCAGATACAGACAATGACCCCCAGAGTGGCTTTAGCAGGCAGACGAGGCTTCATAGGGTGGATGATCGCCATGTACCTACAACCGAGAGCCCACAAGTTAGTGAGTGAGTGAGCTCAGCTATCAGTTGATGCCCACAAGTATGAGTTTCTCCATGGTAGGTGGGATGCAAACCCTGAAATATAAACATGGAGATTTATACAACAGGTGCAGCGTTACTGTGGCAGAATACTTTGATTTACCCAAGACCTCATCAGACCCAAAGACCCATTTTCAGGGGTTTAAAGCGTGTAATTCATCAGTTGTAGTTCATTTTTAAAGTCATATTAAAGACTGAAAAAATTAAAATTTTAACAACTTAAAAATAAGTATTTTCAGACCAAATTCAGACAAAACAATAAATGAAACAATCAGAAAATAGGACGGGAGTACTGTTCAGCTGCGAATGATGTACAGCGGGGGGGATAATCTTAAAATAAACCAAACTGAAAAAAAGTGATCGTTAAAAGAGGTCACTGAAAGGGCTCTCGCGTCTCTCCAGCTTAATATTAACGCAGTTGTACCTGTCGATGGCGATCGCGGTCATGGAGTAGATGCTGGCAAACACGGCGGTGACAGGAAAGAAGTTGTGGAACCTGCAGTACACCTGCCCGAAGTACCACTCTCCGTGAGCCGCGTAGATGAAGTTGATGAGCGTGTTGAACGCGGCCATGGAAACGTCAGAGAAAGCCAAGTTCAGCAGGAAATAGTTGGTGACGGTCCTCATCCGCTTGTGCGCCAGAATAATCCAAATCACGATCAGGTTCCCGAAGACCGCCACGGCCAGTACCGTGCTGTAAGCCACCGACCACAGCGCGACGCGCCACGGAGGCTGCACGAACTGGTTGGTCAGACTTCTGGTTGTGTTTTCCATTCCTCAGGTGTGCTCGTCCCGATCTGTTTCACTCAGTCCGCTGCTGCCAGAGACCTCTACAAAGATGCGCCACAGACGCACGACGTGCCCACAAGACATGTGACCGGTGAGGCAGAGAGAGTGGTCCTGATGGTGTGAGTGTCTGCCATCGTTCAAAAAAATCAAACAAACATATAAAAACTCTGATTGTCGTTTTAACATTTTAGCCTGCACAATCAAATAAGCACGCAGGCTTTTAAGGAGAAATGAATACTTTATTCTGTTCTGTTAGTATCTGTTATTAGAAACACACATTGTTTTTGGTTGAAGTCTTGGACCTCTTTAAGCTAAAACACATAATTCAAAGGCAAATAAAAAAGTAATATAATAAATAAATGGGTTACTATTGGGATAACTGTTATTGGCTATACTTGCACTCCCGCAATACCATCACATCCACATTATAAGCCTTTGGAATTAATTACATTCCTCTTTTCATATGGAATAAGTGACAGATAAATGAATCTGCAACACATTTAAACCAGTGTGTCTACATTCATAAATCACAGACTGCTAAACACACTGGTTTAAATGACGACTGAGATTTTACAGTTTTATGTTTGTTTTTACTTTTCAAATCTTGTTTGTCCCAAGAAATGCATTTGTATTATCTGTGGTTGATGGTATTGTGCGTTGCTTATGTACATTTGATTTAAATGTAATAAATATTTTGGATATCATGCTGACACCCTTTTGGTGTCCTGCATCTGCTCCAGGTTTTGAAAGTTCTTTCTATTGGTGGAGCATCGCTGGTGGACGCTTACCACTGGTGGAACATGAAGATCCAGCATTTCAATGAACTCTGTTGATGAAGGCTTATGTGCTTAAAGACGTTGGAGTATTCTAGGTTAAATGTGACAATAAATGTTAAAACAAGTATAATCTTTAGAGTTTTTTCGCTCAAACTTTGGTCAGAACTTCAGCAGAAATCAAATAGATTTTACTGTAAAACATAAAAAATGTTGCTGTAGCATTAGATCTGTCTGAAGCTTTAAATCAGCCGGAGGGTGATACCGTTAAATCCTTAATAACTGTTTCATCCAAAGCAAAGCTCGTGGTGTCAGGATTTTATGGGTATTATGTAAGAGGTTCAGCCGATGTGAGAGCCCATAGGTTAGCCGGACTTAGTGGTTCATATACAGAATCTGTATATAGAGAACAAAGCTCAGTAAAACCAGTAAGTGTGGAATATAGTCTCTTTTTAGGGTGCTACATACAGTATCTCACAAAAGTGAGTACACCCCTAAGTGAAAATGTCCAAACTGTGCCCAAAGTGTCAATATTTTGTGTGGCAACCATTATTTTCCAACACTGCCTTAAATCTGTTGGGCATGGAGTTCACTAGACTTTCACAGGATGCCACTGGAATCCTCTTCCACTCCTCCATGATGACATCATGGAGCTGGTAGATGTTAGAGACCTTGCCCTCCTTCACCTTCCATTTTAGGAAGCCTTTGCAGCAATGTTGGCAGCACTCATACATCTATTTTCAAAAGACAACCTCTGGATATGACACTGAGCACATGCACTCAACTTCTTTGGTTGACCAGTTTCTGAAGGGAGAGGATCATGCTCTGCTTCAGTACGTCACAGTACATGTTGGCATTCATGATCCTTTTTTTGCCTCTCCCATTCGGTACTTTAGCAATCAGAATTGTTGTCTGAAGGCCAGGAAAGATGCCCAATGGATTTGTTTTTTCAAGTGGAGAAAATATACCAATGCCATATTGTTCCACTTGATTAATTTATATTATCATTGTTTATTTATTTTATTTTATTTTATTTTATTTTAAGTTATTACAAATTGGACAGACAATTATACGGAAAGGAAGAAAGAAAACAGAGGGTAAGGGGGGACAGTAAAAGAAGACACTGAGAAAATCCATTGGATCACCTGTTAAAAGAAGAAAAGAGAAAACAAACAACAAGAGAACAACACAATATAGAGACAACAACCTAGATACGTGTAAGTAACAGTAAATACTGAATATTGAATGTTATTGGGCAGCATGCAGGACCGACAGCGCACAATATGCTTTAAGGTAGCAGCCAAGGAAGGTATAGTTTGTGTATGTGAGCACCCGTGTGTACACCCGTGTGCGTGAGTGCGCTTAAGTTCAAAAGGTTTCTCCATGTAACGATCTGCTAGAGGGTGCGGGGAGCCCTAGTCCCCCCCCCCCCCC
>VUQG01033446.1:3177-15135 GCA_015106755.1 Etia nguti | reverse complement strand
AGCGAAAAAAGTTTGGGAACAACTGTACCAGGAAAAGGTCCTGGGGCAAACCCAGTACACGCCAGAGATATTATTTTTGAAAATTTCATATTTACTTTTCCTCAGTCTAGACTAGCCTACATGTCCAAGTTACTGACATAGCAACCACACAGCATGATGCTACCACCACCACGCTTCACTATGGAGACAGTTTTAGCAGATTACAGGCAGTGACTGATGTTTTACCTCAAAATTTTATTTTTTGCCTCATCAGATCTAATAGTCGAGGTCTGTCCAGCTGTTCTAACAGGAAGGCCCTATTAATGAAGTACTACTGAGATGGCCTTCCCTAATCTCTTCAGAGGAAGCTTTGTTAGAATAACCAGATCATCTTTGTTCCCCAATCAAGACCTCAGATAGTCGGTTTCTCTATGAAGAGTCATGGTGGTTCCAAACTTCTTCCATTTCAAACATCGTTTTAGACCCGAGCCCCCATCTAAGACCTACCAAAGTTTTATTATGGAGGTCTGCAGATAGTTAAACAGACATCAGGACTCCTAAATGTGCTGTTCAGGTCCGCCTCATGGAAGCACATCCATACTAGCCTCACTTCTCAAACCTGGTGGCTATGTTGATCTGATACACAGTCTATAATCAGCACTAACCTGTATCCCTCCACCATCCTGTGGGCATAGTCTGCTGCCTTGGCGAAGGACTGCTGGTATGACAGGACCTCGCTGGCGATGCTGAGCACTCGCAGCTTGTACAGGTTAGTATCTCCCAGGACGTTCTCCTGCTTCTGCAGACACTCATAACACAACTTCAGCACCTGAGAGAGGAAAGGAGAGATGCTGACTCGACTCAAGAAAGCATGGCAACAGTCATCAAGAGAAGATTAGGTGGAGGGAAGCTGACAGCAGCGTGGTGTACCTCATTGTAATCTCCCTCAACGCGTGACTTCTCAATCTTCTCCAAAGACTCCTTACTGGAGGCCATCACCTCCTTCACCTTATCTGCAGATGGCTGAGAGAAAGAGAGAAAACTGAGGTAAATTAACTGAAAATACACTTTAAAAACAGTCTAATGTTTGCCCTCGCACTTTGCTGTCTGCGACCGCCATCATCAGGTCATCCTTGATGTGCTTGCTGCAGTGCTCACAGGTGCAGTCAAAGTGGAAACGCTCCTTCAGCTTCTTCTGGCGGTCGGCCGACAGGTTCAGGAAGTCTACGTAGCTCACGGTCAGCTCTTTCCCCTCAGGGATTTTCCCCAGAGCCCGCAGCTCAATCCTGGGACAGAGAAGGACGGGATGGTGTAGGTTCTCAGTCATCCAGGTCATGGTAGTCTAAGGAGCTTGGAAAGAAAGTGACTGGACTTCTTTAAGTTTCATGAAGACATTTCACCTCTTTCACCTCAGTTCTAAAACCACATGGTGGAGAGTCTCAGGTATTTAAACCCTAGTGAGGGTTTATGATGGTAATCGACCGTCTTAAGGGACAACTCTGAGGACATCACGATGCATGTAAGTTGTTTTACAGTGGAGAAAACTGGACTGCGTTACCTATCTGAATATCTTGAATCCTGGACGTCAATTAGTCCATGTCCACTGTGATCTCTGCATACAAGTGTACTTCTAGAGATATGGGGTAGGTTGATCTGTGGTTTTATAGTCATTATGATAAGAGAGGTACTATCATCAGTCAGGAAAAGACCAAAACCAGCAATGAGCGTCTCTCAGAAGCTTACTTTTGATATCCAACAATATATTTTACAAGCATTTTCTTCCTCGTGAGCTACATGAATGACCAACCTATTGGGTGATTTGTTGGCATTTACTGCTTTATCTCTTGGTTTTGATGCTTTGACACATCACAACATAACTTGCAGGTTTATCAGTTTAATTCAATTTTATTTAGATAGTGCCAAATCACAACAACAGCCTCAAGGTGCTTAGAATTGTAAGGTAAAGACCTAATGTAGCCCTGAGAATGGTGACGTTTTGGCTACTTGTTTGCACACACTATATTTGGACTAAGGTGGAGATTTAGTTATAGCAACCTTAGTGGTTAACAGCCTTAGTTAGATGGATCCTGTAGTCACTGTGTTATTAAATTGGAAACTTAAAAACTTAAAAGTTCTTATGGAAAAGCAGTTAACGTCTAAGAACCTCTTTTAGTGCAACCAAACCTGCACAGATGATATGAAGAGGAAACTATCCACAGAAATCAAAACTGATTTTTCACCAGGCTATAAACATGTTTATTTCTGTTGTAAAGTTGTATATTTTAACATTAGGGGTCTATGGAGACCTATACACTACTGGAGGGAGCCTCCAATGGACATCACAGGAACTGCAACTCTAACCGCAACTGTGGGTGCTTTTTAGTCAGATGTTTTTGTGTTTTTTCCCCTCAGCCTCACAGGAGAAACAGAAAGACAATAAAACTAGAAGTTGTGTACGTGACGTTCTGTGTTATAGCTGGAATAAACACTGGCGTGTGTGTCTGTGTGTTCTCACTAAAGCCACGTCATGTCGGGCCGAGTGGTGAACATCTGGAAAACATACCTCCTCTGAGAGTGGAGAGCAGAGCTCAAAGCTGACTGGCTGCAAAGGAAAGAGACAGTCAGACGTTTATACGCTGCGTTCTGTTTAAAGTAAAGCATCAGTGTGGTCCACTAAATCTGTCAGACTCTGGCTTTATTACTGTACTTTACTTCCCTAATATATGCCTCCATATGTATCTGTAAATTAAGTCGTCACAAGCACAAAAGACATATAATAAAAAGGATAAAATTCTGCATGCATTCATTAAGTTTACCAAAGATTTTTTCAAATTGTAGTGTTTTTTTATAAAATGACCCTGAGAGGTGTATTTTATGACGGAGCAGCGCTCTGCAGCTCGGATACGTACTTCCCATGGTTGAGGATGACGGTGCAGTTGGGCCAGCAGTCATGGTTGACCAGGCACAGGTTGGGAAAAAGACCCACGCCCACAGCCTGCAGCCCTCTTTGGTCGCTCAGGGTGAATCCATTACACTTGATCTGCAGGAACAGATACAGAGGGCAGGGAGGGTAAGAAGAGGCAGAGGCAGGGCTAGGATTTGGTGATTAATGATGAAACACTAACGATGCCAAAGATGTGTGAGATATAATCGACAGAGTGCTGCCTCGTCCCGTAAGACCAGTACTGCAGGAACTTGTGCACGTCAGCCCGGAGCTGCTTGAAGTCTTCGGCAGCCAGGTCAGCCACGTGCTCCTGCAGTTGGTCCACGGAGATCAGCTGACTGTCGGACGCGATGCCCGTGTCCTTGTGCATACGCCACAGCACTCGAGCGGCCAAGCTGTCGCAGGAAGAAACGGGAAAGTAAAGGTTCATTCATCCATGTCCAAGATTCCTGGGAATATCAGCCTGATTGTAGTCCAGGACATTAAACCTGGCAGGAAACGCATGATGTAGTGCACTGGTTCCAGGTATAGCTGGGATTTTGTTGTAGATGTACAATTGTAACACAATCGTGTGACACAAACCCCAGACTGGCTGATTTATTAGCCACAGACGCCTGGAAGTTCAACCCACTGATCATGACAGCAGCAAAGGCTTTAACCAGGTCACTGATGACCCATTTAGGCATTGGTTAAACTTTTCAGTTGGGTTGGTCCACCTAATTTGGACCACCCCAATTGAAAAGTTTTGCCACAGATGTAGTCTGAAAGGCAAAACCATTTTAAAAAAAAAAGAAAAAAAGAAAGAAAGAAACTTTGCCTATTTAGCACGTGGTTAAAACAAAATCCAATGCTAATCTTAGCTTTAGATGAGTCACAGGTGATTTGGTGGGTTTTCGGGGATAACACATAAATGGGATTGCTGGTAGTAACCAAATACAAATCAAGATAGTACAAGGTTTGTCCAAATGTTCTCAATCCCATTTAACATCAGGTATTCTGGTATTAATAAATCTTAGTTTAAGCGCACTTTCTGGTACTTCGCGGCCTGTAAACAGCTCTTAACTGCCGGGAATGTGTGAGGTCTGCAAGCATTCAAGGGGGGGGGGGTGAAAATCTGTCTTTTCATACAAAGTTTATGTCCCTTCTCTTTTACAAACTTTATTTATCCAGGAAGCAAAAACGTTTCAGATGTTAGCACATTTTTCGATGGCAGGAAAACCCAGAGGTCACGCATATTTTCTTACCGAATATTCTCGCTGGGTGCGCTGCCGAGCTTCTTGATGGCGCCACACTCCTGCTTGTGCTCGTTCCAGCACGCGGTCTGGCAGGTTCGGTCGCAGTAATGGGCAAACTTGCACTGAGCGCAGCGGTGCAGATTGGCCTGATGGCGGAAGCAGCTGTGGCACACCTGGGTGGCCAAACTGAAAGAGAAACACAGACAGATTATAGGTAAAATCACAGAGATAAGGAGTGCTCCCATGCTCAGAGAATAATGAAGGTATGTAGCTGTTTCTCTAGTTTCCCTGATTCTCATTTCTTTATCATTCTTTAAACCTCAGAGAAGTTTGCAGGTCTGTGTGTAAACTGTTTATTCAGCCCTCTGTGCCGGTCCAAAACAACGCCAAGCAGCCTTGTTAATGCCTCTCACCACTTACAGCCTCCTTAGTCTCTTTGTAGTTTTGGACAGCTCCCGCCTTACACTGTGCAGAAACCCTCAGTGAGCTGCCGTCTTGCAAATACGAGCTCTTATAAGGCTGTAACACTAACACTGCTACCAGATCTGTGTCTGGTATTCTAGCACATCAACAAACCAACGTTCCCTTTAATACCAGCTGATTTTAGCCATCAGTAAATCATTACTAACCAAAGCAAACATGCAAAAAGCTCAGAAAATCAGGAATCAGCTCCCACCTGATCCTGAGATCCAATAACTTTAGTTCATTTAATGAAGGCATGCAAATTTTACCTTCTTGTATGAAATTACAGCTACAGGCCCTCATCATAATATATCATAGTTTCAATAAAGATCAAGGATTTCATGTCCCTTTAGAGGAACAGAAAAAACAAACTGGTTTTCCGGATGTTTGAGCGGTTTTCCAATAATTTGCTGGTTAAATCTTCAAAACAATGAAACTTTTCTTTTTTACCTACATTTGGACAAAAGAGTCATTTTCTATGTCAAAAGGTCAACTGTCAACTTTGGCACCAAAAAACAGAAACCAAGCTGGAACGACTTTAACCACATCAATCCAGTTCCTAATGACGTAGTGCTGGCCTCCTGCGTGTCCCAGTTTGACTTTTGCTGCACTGTCAAACATCCGTCCTTCTCAGATTTTTGGGGACAGGTCTGTTTTCTGTCTCCAGAGGCCAAACTAAACAGTGAGAATCAACCTGCAGATCACTGCATACCTGAAACAAACCACCACAAAATGTGCTTTTTTTATGTTGCATATGTGACAATAAAAGGCGCTACACTCGTAAATATGATGTTATATTAATAAAACCTGAACGTTAAACCTTGCAAAGGTGTCATAATCCTTTCTGCTGGAGCCTCCTCACACTGGATCCAGAACTATGTCACGCTCAAGTTCACATGACACCTCGACGGCTTTCGTGTTGCTGATGTCATGAGAATTCGGAGGTCTAGAAGGAAGGTCACGACCCTGAGATGGTGACCAACGCCCACAGTCTGCAATACACCTGAGACGTGCTCATGCAGTCCAAAAACCAGAACGACCAGGAGACCCGTACCTGTCAAAGACCACAGCTGCAAAGCTGGGCTCGGAGAAGATCACTTCCCCAGTGTTGAGCTCTTTGGCGGCCCTCAGGCCTCGACCTTTGCTTCCGGCATCAAACAGCTCGGCTCGCTCCATGTTCCCTACAGTCATTGTGCCGGGCAAACAAAACACAGAGGAGACAGTGAGGAAGGAGAAAGCAGCCGAGGGCGGGACGGGCTGAGGGAGTGCAGGACTCTCACTAACATTCGGGTGCCCTCTCTCTCTCCTCTTAGGCCGACCCCTGCAGAGGCCAAAAATAACCCTGAAGGGGTTGAACCACCTCAGCAGAGCTGTAAGAGAGGGAAGGAGGTGACGGAGGTAAGAGGTGGTGCGTGTGGGTGCCGAGGTAGGTGTCGTCCCCTTGTTTGGGTCGTTTTCCCCGGTGGTATTTTGGTCCGGGGCAGCTGTGGCTGTCTGTCAGAGGCACATGACAGGAAACAGATTCACTGACTTTATCTTTGCTTTTTACAGCAGAGTGGAGGTGACTGCATTCAGTTTACACCCATTAACACATAAAAGAAGATTTTAAAAGTCTGAAAAATAGAAATAAAGTCACTTTAGTGTTAATTTTCATTGGAAAACAGACAGAAATACAAAGCCATGCTTCATTTTTAAAACAATAAGCAGCTGCAGCCTGGGCTCAGGAACTCACCTCAAACTACATTATTCCTGTTTTAAAGTCACACCATCCACAAAGTGATGGGTCTGAAATAACTGCTGGCACAATAACCAATAAACTGTATATCAGTCATGCTGACTGGTCACATGTGCAAATAAAGGAATTAAAAGATTCAGGACAAGTAGCGAAGAGGCGGAGCCAATGAGAAAGTGAATACAGGTGGAGTGAAAGAACGCAGCCCTCGTTACTGTGGCCAGGTGTGAGGTGTTTCATGCTGTGGAAGCTGCACGCTCAGCACCAGTATGAGGAAAACCTGTATAAATGATATTTCCGGTAAATGTACATTGGTTACATGCTGTGATTAAGGTCCTTAAAATAATACTAATATTTGGTATAGCCTGAACAATCTGATCTATCGGTGTCAGCATTTAAAATGGTTTGTAAATCTAAATAAGTAAAGAAGAGACAAGAGACACACCATTCATCTGTGCTAAGAGTATCATTGTGCAGAGTTTATCCACCAGAGGGCACTCTTCAACTCCCCTGTTAGCAACACAGTTTGAGGGCTGGATTTGTTCCAGTTTCTTCATTGACCCTCCAATCGGCAGAGCTCTGGAGAATCTTGTGAGTACCGATTTATTCAGTCTTTCTTCGCTTTATTTTCATGAAATAATGGTGGAAAGCAGTTAAATTATATTATACTCTCTGAGCTAACCGATGTATTTACTTTCTGTGACTGTGTTAATCAGTGATTCCACAATGTTTAGCTAACACACGGGCGGAGGATTTAAAGTCGGTACACAGTGTTGGTTGGTGTTGTGTTAACTAAGCACCCTTCATGCTGTACATCCGGTGACTTATTCCACTGTGAGTTTAACAGTTTAGAGCTGAAATTACTTAAATGAGCCAAGAGGATGATCCAGCTCATCGTCATAACATCACAGGTATAAAACACCTGATTCTACAAATGAAGGCTTTGATGAAAGAGTGAGCAGATTACTAAAAACTGACTGTGTCACATTCTCTGTTTTACATCCAAACTGCTTTAAAAACAAACATATTGAGTTAGATTTTTCTTTAATCACTGCATTTACTATCTCATACTCATCCAACATCTGGGAGGGCCCCCATTGGGACCCTCATCCTAAAAGCCTCCAAAGAGGTCCAGGCCATTGGTCTCCAGCAGGCGGGCTGTGGAGCCCAGAGGAGGTGGATGCCTCAGAGGGTTTGTTACACCAGCTACACCAACCAAAAAGAAATGTTTCTTTCTGCAGTCTGATCAGCTTCCACTCTCTTTACTTTAAACATCAAACTCTTCATGAACTAAAACATCTGCTTCTCTTTCATTCAGCCTCTCACTACAACCACATCCAGCTCCTACCACTTCGTCACAGGAGGAGCTGCTGGAGGTGTCACAGGGCCCGGATCAGCTTGCGGAGGGGCCATCTCCTGCTGCTACTCCTCACAAGGTTCCCCTCCATCTTTGGCTCCTCCACCATAACCGAGCAGTTCCTGGCCTCGTCCAACCTAAGCCCCGGTTTCCACTGCCAGACCGGATGAGGTGAACCAAAGGTGTTTAGCCTGCACATGGGTTTGATCAAGCCTGCTGCGTACACAGGTAGAGGATATAATGACATTTTCACCGTTAAGCTGCTCTGTTCTCACAGTATTTATGACGTTCATACTTTGAGATCTACGTGTGATGAGTTACAGAGAACTGATCGGGGTGGAGTACCTGCAGCAGCAGCAGGCATCAAGCTCAAAGATGTCAGCTGACACTCTGGACGAGGGGACCGAGCTACCGTCATCGCCTCCGATGCTTGCCCCCCATCCGATGCAGATGGTGGGTCAGCTGGACCACACAGAGATGCCGCAACCCGATGCTGCTGTCTACATTGGCTTACTCTAACCCTACTCACCCACCCCTGTTGCTTGTCACGTGTTTTCATGGTGTTATGGTGTGAAGATTCATGTGCTTTTTTGCTGAGGAGTTTTTGTTTTCTGTTCTCATACTGATCCCCAATCAGGAGCTCAGTCTGAGTAGAGTTCTCTTTTTTCTCCTCCACTGCCCTATTGTGTTGTACATTTCTTTGTTTTTCTTTACGGTACCTGTTCTGACCTGTCTCCCCAGTATGAGTTTGTGTAATGTATGTACGGTTGGAAGAGGTCCAATTTTGCTGCAGGCAACTGCAAGTGACAAATAAAGGCTTCATCAAATCAAATCAAATCAAATCATCGACATGGATATCACCAGCACAGTGACATGTCTCCAGACTCCTTTTTAAAAAAAGAACTATTTGGCATCTTTGTTTACAGTTATTTCCATCACAGTGATATTATTAGTCCCAGAAATTCACTTTGTTATAGCACCAAAGTAGAAAGGGTAGGAATCAGTCAATAGATGCAGCATACCTAAGAACAACAGAAGAAAATATAAAATATACAAGGTAGAAGAAATATTTAGACATGCATGTAAACAACAACATGACAAGCTCAACAGGTCAAACAGTGCAAACACGATTTAATTACAATTACACCTGACTTCATAACAGAGTTCACTTCTGTGTGATTTCAGCTCAGACAGATTGATGTTCACAGTCATATGATGGAGTTCACTTAGAAACATCAGTGTCAGTGATGGAGGTCTCTACACTCCACCACACATTTCAGATCTTCAGTCACACTGAGGAGTCGGTCCGTGGCCTCCATGTCAGGAGGAAACACTCTGCAGAATGAGGAGGACATTATCTACAGACACACTTTATCACTGCTTACTACAGGTTAGCTCAGGCCTCTGAGGAGAGTCAGGCCGAGCATGAACGAGTCCATAAATAACTACACATAACAAATGTTACAGAAATCTGCTTTATGTTAATGAAAGGAAAATATATCTAATCTTTAAGTCATGAAATATCAAAGTTAGTCTCATAACAAAGAGTCGTGTAGAGAGAACTAACCGACAACAGAGAGCAGAATATTCAGATATCTGAACTTTGATCAGTCTGATTCACACCTTTAGTTACTTCATACATTTCAACACAAATAAGTTGAAATAAAGTTCCTGTTGTCATCATCAATTTATTATATTAACGTGATGTTAATATCACTTGGCTTTGCTTAGCACTTAGAACCAGCTGCTAGAAATGTCCTTCAAAGGCACGTTTTAACCTTTAAGTATATTTCAGAGCCTCAACTTCTCCATTTTTTTTAAAGATAAATCAGTACTTCAGCTTCTCCCTTAGATACTCGGAAGTACAGAAAAGCCTAAGTATTTGTGTACTTCCGGTACTGGCACAGGACTGAAGCATTATCCACACTAACCCTAATTTCAGAGACCAACAGGATATAAAAACTTCATTAACTCTGATGAAAGTTTACATTTCAATTGAGAGCGTTTAAGTGCCCTCTCTCTCTCCCTTTTAACACAAACTCATTGATTTTATAAATATTATATAACATAAAAATATTACTTAACTGCTGTTAAACACGTTTATGAGCACACCATATCTACCGAACCAGCCTCAGATCAGGAACATTTACAGCCTAATGAGCTGCTTTAAACTTCACACTGATCTCATGTTGCCTTTACAATCCTCCTGTGATCTCAGTAAAAAGCAGCTCTCTGCTGTCGTGCAGGAGAAGCTGAACTTAGCATGTGAACAGAAATCCTACATCTTAAAATTTAAATGTTTCGGCAGTGCTGCCATTGCCTGCTTGTGTACCACAGGGGGCGGAGTCAGAGGCACTTCCTGCATGACTTAACGCTACAGACAGTCAGGTAAAGAATGATTAAAAACAGATGTATTTATTTTTTTGCGTGTTTTTAAAAAGGAAAATGAGGAACGCTTCACGAATTTGCGTGTCATCCTTGCGCAGGGGCCATGCTAATCTTCTCTGTATCGTTCCAATTTTAGTATATGTGCTACCGAAGTAACACGACAGCTCCAAGGGCCTGAGAGCAATTTAAAGCCCTCCGTCCTGGACGCTGTCTGAGTCATGGTTAAAGGGGTAAGAGGCATAAAATGCGTTTAAACTGATGGGAAACAGCAGCAGAAACATGTCTGGGTGCTGCTGGGTTGATTATACATCTGTAAGAAGACACAGAGGCTCAGAGAGCGCCGGTATGAGTCTGTTCCTCATTCTCTGCTTTCACTTTGAGCCTGTGAGACATACGGAGGCATTGTGGGTAATTTACACAGACCGGTTGCACTCACACGCTTATGATTGGACGGCTGAAAGCAGGATAACAAAAGTAATAGTTTTCTTAATGTGAGCCATAATAGCAAACATTACTCATTACCACTTAATGGGAAATTCGGCACATAGTATACTTCAGAACCTCAGCTTATTGTGGGCAAAAACACTGATCAGCTCCTGCCGTCTGGACAAACAGACTCGAGGACAGCTTTTACAACAGGGCAATAGCCCTAATCAGTGCTAACAGCTGACCTGATTGGCTGCCTCCCTGAACAATAATAATAATAATAATAATAATAATAATGTGCAATAAAAAAATACACTCATTCTTTTTTAATTCTTTTTATTTATTAAGTAACTGTGTTGTGTTGCGTTGTCTTGTTTGTGTTGTGTTGTGCGTAGTGCCAACGTGGGACAGTTTTCCAATTTCATTGTACTATTGTACTAAGTATGACTGTGCAATGCCAATAAAGCGTTATCTCTTATCTGTTAAAACAACAGCCGCAGTTCCAGTGGCTGCCTCAGGGCGTCGCTGTGTGAACGCGAAGCTGAGGAGTGTGACTGCAAGAGGAGGAAATCAGCCACATCACCAATGTCCATTAAAAGTATAAATTACTTTGATCAAAACATTAACAACGTCACAAAATACGAATCCGGCACAAAATATTTGTCAGATTTTCAGGTTTATGTCGGTTTTCTTCTGGACTCTCCACCATTTGAACATAGAACTGAAGAAGTTTCTCGGATGAGAGGTGAAACGTCTTCAAGCAACTTAAAGAAGTCCAGACGATTTTTCTTTCCAAGCACATTAGACGTCGGTTTTCTTCCCACAATCCCCCACCTGAAAGAGGACAAGTGACGGTGAAAGACTTTAGCCCAACTCCACTGAAGTTTGAAGAACTGAACAGTTAAAAATTGTGGTTTTAATTTTGAAATGTAGGTCAGAAAAAAAACACCTTTATTACTCCAATTTAACATGCTCTGTATTAATTCACAAAAGACAAACTCGTACATTTGCAAAATACGGCTTCAAATATTATTCTAGCTCCACAGCCTCCTGAGGAAATCGGCTCACACTGTGGGGAATATTTGACCTTCATGTTTTTTATTTCAGACTTTCGGCTGGGATGCTACATGAGGGCTGCAAAGCTCTGGGGAGCAGAAACTCACTGTAACCAACAACCATCGCCGAATTTATTAAAACCTCCCTGCATAATTCATGTACAACGTTGGAGTTGGTATAAAACTCGCTTTATTTGTTACAAACCAAGGACACAGTAATTTAGCTAAATATTGAACGAAGTCTGGCGCGCACAGGAGCTACAGTCAGTCAGCTACAGGATGATTAAAAACAGATTTTGTGCGTGCTTTTAAAAGGGAAAATGAGGAACGCTTCACGAATTTGCGTGTCATCCTTGCGCAGGGGCCATGCTAATCTTCTC
>VUQG01033438.1:21877-35387 GCA_015106755.1 Etia nguti | reverse complement strand
GTGTATGTGTGTGTACGTGTATGTGTGTGCGTGCACTTAAGGGTGACTGTCTGTATGTGGCATGTGCACGTTTTCTGTGTTTTGTACCGAGTCTTTGTGTGTATCTGTATGTTAGATTGGCGCAGGGACCTGGTGCCTTCCCGGCCCAGGTTGGGATGAAAATTTCCGGGAGTGCCAGCGAGTCTCTTTGTATACAAACCAAGCATTGAACGCCCACACAAGCATGTTAAGGTAGCCAAACACCTGGATAATGCAGACAAAAAATAATAATTAGAACATTTTTTATATCAATACAATATTTAGTAATGTTAAAACTCTGATTATCAGCCAATATTTTTATATCTTTCAAACACACAAAGCAGAAACAGATTTCCCGAACATTTGTTGCCATTCCAAACATGCCCTCTGGTGGACAAACGATGAAACATCAATCAAAGGTGCTGCTCCTGTCTATTCTATGCTTTACAAATTTCCATTTATTGGCTCTTATGAATGCTGATACTCATATATCAGCAAACAGTTAATATCAGCCGATATATCAGCTCTATTAATAATCCACACCTGCACTAAAGCATGACTTTCTTATATTTTATTGTAAATGTGTAAAATTTTCAGTGATGAAACATTCAAACAAGCAAAAAAACAGGAAGGCAAAGCCATATGAGCATGGTCTGTGAAGCTGTATGTTGGCACAGCTGTCTTTTTGTTTGCTTGTTTGTTTTTTCAGCTTTATTTAACCAGTTAAGTCATTAAGAACACATTCACAATGGTGACCTGGCAAAAAGAAAGTCTTTTGGAGGACATGGTTAGGGCTTAAAAGAAATATCAAAAGATAAACATAAATTATATTTGGGTTATAGATCTGAAAACATGGCCAGACAAATGTTCCCCATTCTACTATTCAAAAAAAAAGATGATTGCTGCCATTCAGCAAATACAGCCCCTCAGCTTTTGAATTCTTTGAAGATGAAAAAATGTATTACACTAATATTCCTCATAAAACCAAAATAAATTAAATTAGAATGGGTGCTGACATCTTAGACCTTAAAATATAAGCTGGGAAAACAATATTCATATAATTCACTGAGTGTTTAGTTCTATGAAGTATAGGCACAATCCAAGAAGCAAGTCTCCCAACTCGGCAGTCATCTTCAAAAACCTTATTGTAACTGGGCCCTTTTCTCTAATAGACCTTCCACCTTCTTTTTGTTTTCTGAATTCTCCCATAAACTCCCATTTAGGATTTTCTGAGTACCATTTATCTCTCTCTCTCTCTCTCTCTCCTGTAATGTCATCTAGCGCAGTACTGCTTTGCACTAAAGGCTAAAGCTAGCATTCTAATATGTTAGCGGTGTCTTGCAAAGTTACCCTGTTTAAGGATATTAGCATGCTAACATTTGCTGATTGAAATACTTTCCCAAAATTTGACAGTTTTAAATTTTAACAAAATTAGATGTGTGAAAGTCACATAATTTGTTATGCAGGGAAATGTAGACCCATTAGCACTCTCAGGTACACTTTTGAAATTTATTGCAACAGAATGAAACTGTTCAGCCATAAATTCTACAAATATTATTTAAGTACTTAAGTATAGCAGTGTAACGCAGTGTATTGGCTTTTCATTAGTGCAAATTATTAAAATTATCTCCTTCATTTAATGTACTAGCATAGCTAAATGGACGAAGTCTAATTTGGACTTTGAAGTTAAACAGAACGCAAAATAACCTTCTCAGTGCTTCATGACTGCAAGTCATCATTCTCTTCCCGTCTGAGTGCAGCATTACATAAAATAAGGAATGGGTCACAGCCTGAACTGATAATGCCAAATTGAGCAAACTATGTGGATTCACACAATAGAAGGAAATTAGGAACTCAGTCATCTTATTTATCACTTGAATGGGCTTTACTGCAATTTAAGGACAATTAGGTTTGGAATGACTGAGAGAGTCAAGCTTTAGAGCTAACCACAGAGAGTGGCCTTGTGAAGGTCACCAGTAACTGTTCAATTTCAGTGCTCTTAGATTGAAGTGCAGAATTTTGGTGTTCTGATCTAAAATAAACTTTTCTGTGGCCATAGTTAATACTTGCTACTCCTTTGGCCAATTTTAACTGTGGTGTTCCTCAAGGCTCTATCCTGGGCCCACTTATGCTTTCAGTATACATGCTTCATCTCAGCCAGATCATTAATAGCTGAAATATTGCTCACCAAAGCTATACAAATAGCACACAGCTATTCACTTGCCTAAGTGATATGACTTTCTATAATGTAGTGATGATAAATAAGATGTATTGGTTATTTGTCCAATTGGTCTTTATGTTTTTTCCTCATTCATTATTGCTATGCTCTTTAAACCAGATTTTAACAGGGACCAAAAAATATGAACATTTCAGTCCAATGCTGGCAAATCTACGATTTTTTTACTGGCTGGAAAATCTTACTAATGACTTATAATGACTAATGACTTACTAATTAGCCTTGCTGTGAAGTATATCAAGAACCTATTAATTCCTTGTGTCTGTGCGCTTACTTAGATTGGTGAAAGGAGTGTACCTTGGTTAAGATAAGTGCTGTATAAAGCAAAAAAATAATAATTATTATTATTGTTATTATAACTGAAATGTTTTGATTTGTATTTCATCTCACCACAGAGATATTGAGGGTCCGCATGTTAGCAAACTCCGTGACCTCACAGGTGATGTTGCTACTCTTACAGAGTGCCAGCGTGCCACTGATGCCTTCAGTGTCTGTGGCAGTCTTTACATTCTGCAGGCCTTTAGCCCAGGCGGATGAACACACCAGCCACAGGAAAACCAGGATCGCTGTGATCACAAAGTCCTGGAGAGGAGGGTAAATACATGGAAAATTTCAATACATTTCAAATCAGGCTTTGCTTCAACTGGGACGATTACAGGAGGCAAGACCAAGACTCACAAAAATGGGTCCAAAGTCAGAGTCCTTGTAGACGTGCATGTAGCCTAAATACACCAGCAGAGCTGCCATGCTGTAAAGGAAGCAGACAATGCCAACACCTACAAAGAACTCCGCCGAGGAGGCCGAGTCTCCCATCATGTGTGTTGTAGTAACAGAGTGGTTACAAAGAGTCGTATTTTTATCAATGAGCGGGAACCGGCTTAACCTGGGGATGATACAAAATAGACAGAATAAATGGGTAATTTATTCTATAATTAACTTAAAATGTAAGTGAAAATTAAATATGTTGAAATGCTCACCTAAACGGGTATTGATATATGGCATTGAGAGTTTCATTCCTGTCATCACCGCAGAGGATAGATATGATGTTTTTCCCCGAAAATCCACCGCAGCAGCCAAAAGCAAATATGGCTGTGAGCTGTTTGGACAGTAAGAAGATAGTGACATGAGAAAAAATGTTATTAATAACATCAAAACCAGGAAAGCAAAGGCTCTGGAGAGTTTCTAAGTGGTGGGATTATGCTCAATATGTTCAATATAAAGAATCGCCTGAAAGAAAATTCACACAACAACTGAGCAATTTTTACAGGATCATAATAGAAGGGTTTCAAGAATATGAAAGAGAGGATCAAATATTGGGTCAGTTACTTTCTATTTGCCATTGAAAAAAAACCAAAAAAAAAACCATGACAGCACAAATCAAGTATTTCCTTTAAAGAACCACATCATTTTTTCAAAACATAAAAATGTGACTTGCATGGTTTCACTAATCCTGCCACTCAGCTCTTAAATTCTTTCTTGCAGAAAAGCATCTGATTCAGCCTGCTGACCATGTGACACTAATGCTCCCCTTTAAACCAACACAAACAGAATTCTTTTAGTGAGGGTGGCTGCCACTCCGCTCAACCTTTAAACAAGGTTAACCAATGATAATAGAAATCATTGAGCAGCAACATGGGTAACAATGATTTCAAGTGAAAAATAGGCACCTTGTGTCGCAGAAAGCTTCGTATTTTATCGCAATAAATAAATAGCTTTAGATTTATGACTTTTAGATTTTTGGCTACCCAGTGACCACTAATGTTGCATTTAAGAGTTAGTATGGTGAACATCACAGCAAACAGAGGCTTCTATATATGCACATCTAGCAGACATGCTTCAATGACATGCAATAGTAACTTACATTTGGAATTCTGTATCTGGCTGCACGGTAATCTTGAAGTAACCTTCAATTTCCTTTTTGCTCTGTTTTGGTCTCCACCGACTCCTTATGGAAATCTGTGGGTCTTTCTTTGGCTACTAAATACTACACTAAAATTATTATCTAGTTAATAACTTTGCTTGTCTCCTGTGGTAATCTTTTATGCAACCATATTTTTGTCCTAAGTTACTTTAAACTATCTCTTGGGAATGCCTTGGTGTCCCCCTGGAAGAGCTGAAGGTGGCAGAGCAGAGGGATGTCTGGGTACCTCTGAATAGGCTGCTGCCCCCAAAAGAAGGATGATTTTGAACATATACTGTAAATAAATGATGACAGTGGCTTTCGTGTCTTTAAAAACAGAGTAATTGAGGAAGAATTTAGGTTCTCAAATGCTAGTTTCCAGCCTTTTCAAATACAGGACAATTGTAATTTTGTAAGTGCAGTCCCATTGGGTGTGAAACAGGAGATAAAGCAGGGTAGAGTATCCAGTATTTTTTAGTTATTAGTGTTATTAAAGAACTCCAATAGAAGGATACACAAAAGCCTGCTGCTTCAGGTATGCAACTCACTCTTTGATCTCTTTTATACCATGTTTTCAAACCATTTAAATCCATAATTTAGTCCAGATGAGTTTGCAAGCAGGAAGCATACTAGCATTAGCTAAACTATGCCTCAGGTTTTTTTTTATGCTCCTCTCCAAGTCTGTTTAGCAACTTTTTTTTGGCTTTGAGACCAGTGTTGTAGCATGGCTTCACAGCCCAGCTAGCTCAGATGGCAGAGCATGAGACTCTTAATCTCAGGGTCATGGGTTTGGGCCACATGTTGGGTGAAAGCAAATTTAAGTAACTGTGTGACAAAGAAAGGGAACAACTTGTTCTTGCTTCCATTATGAGACTCAAAGCTATGTTACTCTCAGGCAGTATATCACTTGTCACTATGATGATGTTTTTCTATGACTATAATCCATGGAAGGAATTCTAGCTGATAAAGACAGGCATGTCAATGTTTCCATTTTCCCTCAAATCACATGTTTTGTATTGCTGACCAATACAACCCCAGAAGAGAAATAGGCTAAAGTTAGAATCGTTTGCTTGTTTTTGTGATGTCAATCTTGACTTAGATGACATCATCAGCTAACTTGTCAGGATGGCCGAGCGGTCTAAGGCGCCACACTCAAGGATAGATACCGTCCACACAAAAAGGGATTTCTGATTTACAAATGGAGGCGTGGGTTCAAATTCCACTTCTGACAATGTTTTTACTGGCCAATTTCAATCAAGTTGTTTGATTACGACTCATGGAATGATTGACTCTTCTTAAAATCAATCATCGGCTCCTTTGTTTCGTGGACTTTGAGAAGTTTTCTGTCCACCATAACGCAACAATGTTGATTTCCTCCTGAAGATGGTGGTGTAGTCTGCAAACTTCCACACAGGTTTCTTTCCATGTCTGTGAAAGCAGTCAAGGGTGCACAGAGTGAACAGGAAGAGGGCTGAGCATACAACCCTGAGGGGGTGGAGGAGGTTTAACTGCCTATCCAAACTGTCTGAAGTCTGTTTGTCAAGACATCCAACTGCAAAATGTGATACTCAACTAGAATATGCCACTTAGTTTCATGGAGAAATATGGATGAATGCTTAGCTGAAATCAGCCAAACAAACAAAAAAACCCATTCCGATTTACGTGTAGTGGAGGGAAATGGCATACTCTGTGAATCTGTTGAGGCTTGAATGAAAACGGAGCCCAGCTTCTGTAAATATGTAGGCACAGCAGTTTCTGATTTCAATCTGTTGAGGGATTTTGAGTCTTATTCTTTTTATATCCCTGCTACAGAAAACTGACCATAATTAGAAAGGATAGAGAATAATATTAGCTTAACTCTTATACCAGCCCTCTACATTCTTTGTCACAGCAAAGTGAAAAATAGATTGAGATTGTGCAAGTCTTTAGGTGCAGTTGTGATGCCGTGAGTGATTTTTGTCACAGCAATCCGGATGGCCGAGCGGTCTAAGGCGCCAGACTCAATGGCTGACTCCTTCCTCGCAAAAGGGACTTCTGGTCTCCAAATGGAGGCGTGGGTTCAAATCCCGCTCCTGACACGCTCTTCTTTTTTCTTTCTCACATTTAATTTAAGTTTATAAAACTTTGTGAGTAAAACATATTGAAAAAGGTTCACCAGCTCTACTAATCAATATCCATTTGCTCTCTTTTACCTGAAATCAATACTCAGATCCTTAGTTTTGTTTTTGTTAAGCAGTAGGTTGTTTTCTGTGCACTGTACTGTAATTGCTGATTTCCTCCTGATACAAAGTCTCATCGTTGTCACTCTGGATGATGTAGTACATAAAACTTCACAACAGGTTTCTTTCCATGTCTGGGTACCCCATGATTCTCTGAGTGTGCAGTGTCCTCAATTTCTAACTCACATCCACACCTTGCTTGTTTACTGTGAAGTTGCATTAAAATATATTCTAAGGAGTGGGGTGTTTAGTTTTTTATGATTTATAGCCTGCATTTATTTAATTAGCATTCCATTTAGTTACAGATGCAGTTCGCTAACCCTCTTGACCATAGATGTTCACCAACATGCTTCCTTGGACTATGAGGAATTTTTTAATAAATACTTTTTACAGACCAAACAATCCATTCATTTTCTTCCACTTATCCAATTCAGGATAAGCAGATGGAACTAGGGTACTCTGAGAACCCAAAGAAGCAGAACATGACATGCAACAGACTGAAGTTCTTCTTCCCCACCATCACCAAGTGCTTCCTCAAAGAGAATTGTCCAATTAATAATACTGTAGTTAGTTCCCTGAGATAAAGGTGGATGTGAACCGGCTCTGAATCTCCTTGTACAGGGAGTCTACAAACTGAAGTGGTTTGCATCATGAAAACAAAGAAATGGTCTTTGACTCAAAGCACACGTAGAGAATGTTTCCTTATACAAAAAAAACACACACAAAAATTACATGCATCATTTAGGAGGACACACCAACTAAAACTTTTACAATACATTAAACTCACTTCCTGAATTCTGTTTTGTCAGCAAAACTGTATCACACACGGTCATGCTGAAAAGTGCTTTCAACAGGGGCAGCTGTCCTTTAACGCTTTATGTACACCACAAACCCCCACACCTCGAGACTACTCTCCAGATGTTTCTCCAGATGTCACCGACTGCCACTTCCTGTTTTTTCTCTTTTTTTTCTTGGCTGCACTCTGCAATAACGTACTTCTCTCACATTTTCTCAGCCTTTATGAACTATTGTAAGGGCCAGCATAGACCAAACACACATTGGCATCTTCTTAAAACACTGTGACTCCCTAAAAACTGTGTCAACACAGCAATACCTTATCAGTCCTTAGTCTCCATTTGTTTGGCATCTAAAACATCTGCAAACCCCTCAGTGCCAAATTATGGACATTCCTGAAACTACACCTCATAATCGAGCTGTGAGGGAGAATAAACAATCTACACACACAGCACCTATTCATAATACGCAGAAGAAGCTACCATTTATTTATTTTTTTGTATGTTATAAAAACGCCCTGAACTGATAAAGAAAGAGAAAAGTGCTTGGAGAAGGAGGGGTCTGTACTTTGACAAGCTGTTAAAAAGGAAAGATAAATTTCCCCACAAGTTAGAAACTGTGGCAGAAAAGCACTATAATCAGCACTTCCCTTCATTTCTCACACAGAAGTCGCAGAGCTCTGGTCAGTCTGACCACGAATCCCAAATCCACTTGAGTGTGTGCGCGCCTACTCGTGTCACTGTGTTTCCTCCAGAGGCCCTGCACAAACTGGCTCTCCATATTTAGCCAGAGAAATGTGGTGGAGTCACGAGTCCATAAACAGAGAAAAAAAGCTTTATTATCATTCTTATTAAACAACGATGAGCGAATGGGGGCATCCTTGTAGCGTTTGTTATGCTGAACACTCCTCCCTGTGTCCTACTGTGTGGGAGATAACATCTTGGGCGGTACGACTGTTCAGGACATGCCAGTTATGAGTGCAAGTAAAGTGGCTTTTGATTCACTAAACAATTTATAAAGGAGATGGATACTGGATAAAAAAATCAAAAAAACAAACTGTTTGATAACCTTCAATTTTCATGCTACGTTAAATTTTGTCCTTAGATCTACAGAACATGCTATCACCTGAAGGCAGGATACTGTCTGTAGGCTTACAATACTTGAAGGATTGTGTGTTTAAGAGTTTGCTGTGGATGCGCATGCACAGACACACAAACACGCAGACACTAGTTTCATGTTAAAAATGTCATTTAGTGGGAAACATTTGGTTATGATGTAGTGTTTGTTACAAAAAGTTTATCCATCCATCCATCCATCCATCCAGTCTTCATTGCTTATCAGAGTCCGGATTCTAGAGTCCAAGTCCAACCAGAGACGCCCCAGCCAACTCCTTTGGCTCCTCCGGGGATTGGTCGGTGGGGAGGCATTCCAAAGTCAACCAAGAGATGTAATCTTTCCCGCATGTCCTGGGAGCTCCTCCCAGTAGGACGTGCCCGAAACACCTTACACAGAATAACCTTCATATTGTGTCCATGTCCTCTCCTGGACTATTAGTACCATCGTGTTGGTTATTATTGTGTGAATACCTGCACATGTTTCATCATCAAGCCCCACGTAAATGAGAAATGAATTGTGTTAGATAAGGAATTGTATAAAAACAACACTTTCTGAGTCAGATGACTGAGTGTTACTGTGGTGATAAAGCTCTTCCAGCCTGTGTGTGTTATGAAAAAAGAGGACAGCTGAGGGAAAGCGTTGCCGGGCTGGATTCCTGACCCAGTTATGCAGAGAACAACTGATCGCTGGACTTTCCGCAAGAAATCTCCTGCATGTTTAAGTGAGTGTACGTGTAACCGAAACGTTTCAGCCACCAGCAGTCACTCGGAGGTGAATTATTGGTAAAAGATGCATTAATATGTAACCACGTTGTCTGAAGGGCAGGCAAGTCCAGCGGCACTGATCTGCACCACTTCAGCAGACTTTCTTGTGTCCTAGAAAAATGCTGTCCACATTTGTCTAGTGGCCTTACATTATTTCATGCTAACCATGTTAGTGTGTTTATCATATTTATTCTAATGTTATAATGAACAACAATTAACTTTACATATATATACGTTCTTTTTGCCTCAAGTTCAAACCTCAATGTTTAATCAAGTGGTGGTCATGCTTTTGAGGCTTTAATCTAATAATCTGCTATAACTTTCTAACTAGTGTTTTTCTTTCTTTTGTAGGGAGAAGGGGAAACCCAAGAATTAAGGAAGAACTGGACCTCCCTGTCCTGTCCTGTGGGTAGGACCCACACTCTCCCTGCAAACTCACAAATACGCGTACAATAATGTGCGTCTAACTTACCCACTCCACCAGTTTGACGAAGCCGAGGGGCTCCTTCAGGGGCGACAGGTTTAGTCGAAATCCGGTCATCATGATTGCGCTTTTCTGATCCAAAATCTTTATCCAGCTGTTTCTAAGCTGTGGATGTTGCTTCAACAAGGGAAGGAAAAGGGGGAGTAAACAGAGTGACGTGGTCTCTACTGCTAACGCTGCAAAAAAAAGGGGAGCAGATTCAGAGTTTTACAATCCAACTTCTCAACCCCCCAAAAAGGAGATCTAGTGTGTCTAGAGTGGAAGATAAAAAGTTCCACTCGTGTAATAAACTTTAAACAACAAATCTTAATTTAAATGTCCTAATTTGTCTTATTTATTTATTTTTATTTCCAGTGTAGATCCGCTTTGGACTGGTGCTGATGCTCAGATGGAGCGGATACGCGCGTAAAGAGTGCCAAAACTCGCTTTGCCTTTGATCAGAACACGTGCCGTGTATTTGGTTACAGGAAAATCAAGGCTAAAACAAAAGAGAAAACCTCTTTGGGTTTTTTTTTTTTGACTGGGTTCCACTCTGTTGAGAGAAGCGTACTTTCCCCCGAGCCAGGTGAAACTAAAAAATAAAAGCCACAAAGACAACTTGGAAAACCCTGCAGCTGCGAGGTAAGCACCCGGGTTTTATCGCAGAAAACCCATGCAAATTCACACCAAGAGGCACGAAAGTTACCGTTAACTCACTTCTGAGTGCCAAAAACTATCGGAAGTGTCCTACTGGGGTCTCACTGGATCCATTCTCCAGAAAGCTGCCGCCCCTTGCGCCGTTTGCACCAACTGTGCACCGCCCCTTTGGTGCCGACTGGGTCATATGACTGTTAGCAAAGCGCGAGGGAAGAATTCTTGACATTTATTTACTATTAAGGATGCGCTGCAAGGACCAGTTAAAATAAAGGGATATTACACCACAAGACTACACCATATTTTCCACAGAAAGATTCAAATCTAAGGCATGCAGCATATGTTTGTAATCACTGGACAAAAGCAATCCATTTCTCATCATATTATTCTTCAAGTGATCTGAGAGGTGACTAGACTCCTGCACCTCATCTCAGATCACTTTTCAGACTTTTAAAAGTAGCGGACACAGAGTAGCGGTGCACTTCTAGATAAAGTGGGGGTCTTGGGTTTTCTTGGAAGGCTGAATGGCTGACTGGGAAAATTCACGGGATGGGAAAGCGACCGGAAACTGTGTGGTTCCTGAGGTCATACTCAAACTATTAGGCTGATATCAGGCAAATATGCTAGATTATAAGGTGACCCAAGTTATTCTCTAGCAGTAACATTTATAATGAGTAACATGCTCATGACGTTTTTTAAAAAATAAAAAAATAAAAAATAAAATAAATAAATAAAAATAAAAATAATTATTAACCAAGCAGCAGTCACCAGAGCTAAAAATGAATCTAATTCAGAAAACTGCAGTTCCTGTAATGACCACTAGGGATTGGCTCTAAAAGCAGATAGATTCACATACATCGATTCCTGTCAAAAATGTCCAACTTTGCAGCATTAAAATTGTAAGAAAAAAAAATCCAAAACAAACTGATGCTGTCGCAGGGGCTACATTCAAATTGATCCATCTGAAAAGTCTATGAATGCAGTGTGAGGGACACAAAGCCTGCCTGTGCTCCTTTAGAGGAAGAAACTGCAGGAGAAGGAATTTCTATTTTTCAAATCTGTACCACAGATAGTATAAAAGCTGAATATAACCACCATGATGTCGCCCATTAGTCAGTGAAATTCTGTTATGAAACCTTGAGCTTGGGTTTTCTGTTTTGAAACCATGTGTGACGGACGAGGAGTGGTTATAATTGGCAAGTTGTTAGCCAGTGAGAATATCCTGCCTAAGCCTTCTTTCCGGACTCGTAGAATGACCATAATTTACAAAATGACACTAACGCCCTGTTCAATTTGACTTTAAACTTGTGATTAAACTCAAGTGTGTGATGAAACCAGGAAAGTGCTTTCTGAGGTCACAGAGAGGGAGCAGAGGGATGATTTCCCAAAGGCTTCTAAACAACCGGAAGTCTTCTTGCACCCCCCTGCTGGTGATTAAAGAGAATGCAGGTTTAAGGGACTTTTGATTTGCTTTTTAATTTTCAGTACTAAAAGCTACATCCATCTTTTATACTATTATCTTTATCGGGATTTTAAATTCTCAAATAAACACTATAAAGTCAGCATTTTTAAATATACAAACTGTTCCAACCTGTGATTAAAGATACATTATGATTCAGGGGCTGCTGTCACTTGGAGAAGGAAAACAAAGAGCAGGGTCCTGTGTTAAAGTCTGACACTTGACCATTAAATCTCCAAATGTGGGCTCACTCTTTAATGCCTTCCTACGTTGCTGCTGTAAAAATTACTAAGGCTTTATCATTTAATTCCAAAACAGTTGGGATGCTGTGTAAGACGTAAATGAAAATAGAATGCACTGATTTGCAAATCCCATTAACCCACAGTTTATTCACAGTATAACACAGAAAACATCAAATATTTAAACTGAGAAATTTCACTATTTATACTAAGGCAGGAAAAGTAAGTGGTACTAAAGAGAAGCAGCTGGAGGAAAATTTTGAAAAAGATTGAGAGACTCTGAAGACATCTCTATACAGAGGGGACAAGGCCAAAAGTCAGTACTGGATGCCTGCAATCTTTGGGGCTTTGGGAAGCCCTGCATTAAAAATATGGCATGATTCTGTCCTTTAAATCACTGCATGGGCTCAGGAACACTTCCAGAAATCACTGTTTATTAACACAGGTTAAGCCTCTAACATGCAAAGAAGAAGCCATATGTGAATGTGATCCAGAAACACTGGCGTCTTCTCTGGGCCAAAGCTCGTTTAAAATGGATTGAAGCAAAGTGGAAAACTGCTCTGTGGTCAGATGAATTGAAATTTGAAATTCTTTTTGGAAAACATGGACGCCACATCCTCTGGACTACAGGAAGACCATCCAGCTCGTTAGCCTGCATCTCTGTTGGTATTGGGGTCCATTAGTGATGGTGGAATTAACAGCCTGCACATCTATCATCCATTTGAAATGTATATACAGGTTTAAGAGCAACATACGCTCCCATCCAGACATGTTTTTCATTTCAACAAAGCAATGCCAAACTGCATACTGGATCAAATACAACAGCGTGGCTTCATAGTAGAAGAGTCCGGGTGCTGAATTGGCCTGCCTGCAGTCCAGACCTTTTACCAGCTGAATCCTTCAGTATACCAGACAAAAACAGGACAACATTCCTCTCCCAGAATTCCAGCAGCTGGTCTCTTCAGTTCCCAGACTGTCGTCACACAGCGGTAAACATGGCCGTGTCGCAAGTATTTTGTAACGCTGCCATCAAATTCAGTGAATGTGACGAGCCAATACTTTTCCTAAAATGGTATATTTGCTCATTTTTAAACACTTGATGTGTTTTCTGTGTTCTTCTGTGAATAAAAAGCGGCTCTTTGAGATTTCCAAATCACTACTTTGTGTTTTTATGTACATCTCGCACAGCCTCCCAGCTGTTTCTGCATTAGGGCCGTAAGTCGTTTCAGAGGCACTTGTTGGAAATGCCAACGCTATCAATCGAAAAACAAAAGGAGGCGCGATAAATGAAGCACTTCAAACTGACAGGGTGGCATCTTTAATCAATGTATTGTTGACAACATAGCATGTTATGTTAGTTAAAATATCATTTGTGCTGGGAGAGAATTTGGAACAATCAACATATACATACAAGTAAAACAACAACAACAGAGAGAGAAAAAAAAAAATAGTATCCACAAACACTTTCATTCATTACACGCACGCACAAACACAGAGCACTCCCACCGGACCACACGCCCACACAAACAGAAGCTAAAAGCTCGACAGTCGCACTGCTAGGTCTGTCAAGCAGTTTTGGATATTCTTCTGTTGGTACAAAAATGATCGTTCTGACAAAAATAATAATTTTATCAAGTGTGGTTGCCT
>VUQG01033438.1:4604-15352 GCA_015106755.1 Etia nguti | reverse complement strand
AAAAAGTTAAGGGAAAAAAAAAAAAAAAAAAAAAAGAAAAAGAAAAAAGCCAAGCGTAGTCAAGTTTTTTTTTTCCTGCAAGCAACAGACGGGTGAATGTCTGGCCCAATTCTTCTGCTTTCCCAATATTTAAATGGTACTAAAACCCAAAACTAACAGGCTCAGAGGGATCACAGCGGCCTGCTCATTCACCAAAGACAAACTCTGGGAAAAGTACATTCCTTGTTGCTCCATGTCAACTCTGGACCACAGTCAATGACTTTAATATGAAAACAAGTGGCTTATCTGTACTCTCCACCACCTGGGAAATTTTAGGAATACATAGTTTCTGCAGTCTGAAGCATAGAGTGTGATTCTGTGAAGATCTGCCAGTCAGTGTTTTGCCCTCGCTTTCTAAAGCTCTCTTCCTTGTAAATTCAAAATCCATTTTGTCAAAGCAATCATCAGATTTAAGCTGCGGTAAGAACAGATAATGCAGAAAGAGAAATCTGTGGAATATGGTGACAACAGGGTTATGAACAAGAGCACTAAACTAACAAAATGTAACCGCATACTGCGATTTAAACATTTAATGGTGGGAATGACAACCAAGTACTTTGCTATGCAGGTTGAACCTCATTAACAGCGGATAAAGAGACCAAGACTAAAACTCTAAATATAACTAAGGCTATAAAAATTCTGTTTACCCAGCCCAGCACCACGCAGTGTGTTTCTACCTTATAACACTGAGCAGGTCACATGCATCCTCAGCCTAATTATAATTCCATAATATGGACTCATGTGACTGCCAAAGAAAGTCCAAAGTCCATGCGTATGCACACGCACGCGTTTGTAAGGATATCTTTGTGAGGGCATTCACTGACATTTAGCCCCTGACCCTGTCCTTTACCTAATGCTAGCCTTAACCTTTAAAACGAGTCTCGGCACTTAAATAGCTCTTGTAGGGCTTTCAGGCAGGCCAAAATAGCCCCACTCGCCACCTCTGGAACTCATGTCCTCATAGAGATGCATATAAAAAAAAAACAAAAACAAAAAAACAGGCATTTTTTAAAACTTATCTACATGCAGACTGTGTTATGATGGCTCTGTATCATTTTCCTGGAAATCATAATACTATGAAATCAGATAAGCATTAAAATTAAATTTTGAATTAGTTCTAGTTATTATTTCTGTGTAGGTTCCAGGACCTGGTAGTCTTGAGAACTTGAAAAAAGAAAACAACTAGACTTCTTCAGGTTTGTGGAAACGTTTTAACTCTTATCCAACAGGCTCCTAAGAACAAACAGTGGTGGACCCTCAGGACCACCTCCAAAGGGCACCACCTACCACTTGGAGTTAAATCTCTGGGAATCTCCACCATTAGTTTTTAGACTTGAAGAAGCCTCTTGGATGCAAAGTTAAAAGGTCTTCACAAACCTAAAGAAGCCCAATTGTCTTCCTTTTTCAAGTTAAGGTTGTTATTATTTTATTTTTGCAAGCTGTAAATTTCTTACAATAAAACAAAAACTCTGTGCGCATGTGCGTGTTTGTTTCCTTGTCCGCAAACTCCTCCTAGACTATCAGCAGTTGAACAACCAAACTTGGCGCACAGGTACATCTTAGGCCCCTTAAGGTTCTTATCTATATCGCACATTATCATGTCCTCTTGTTGCCTAGTAGCAACAGGTTAAAATGACCCACTGGTAGCATTTATGCACTTATAACACCGTATAAAAGAACCGTATCACTTTGATTTCACGACAGTAACATTTAATTTATATCTAGAAAAGTTAAGTTATTCGTGAGATTTTATGATGGCATTGTGTTGCCTGGCAACAGGCTAAATCGACCTGTTTTGAGCCTTTATACACATATTATACTTTATAAAAGCATCCTATGGCAATACTATGTCATTTTTATCCACAAACGCCAAAAGCAGTGTGCTAGAATGCCCGTTTTTAGCATACAAACGCCATCTACCACGCTTGTTTGTTTTTAACTTTTCTCAATGTGATTAAGTGTATCGGTCTGCCAACTGCACAAACAGATCAAACAACACTGTAGCATGGGCAGGTAATAGTTAGAACCAGTCCTACATTCGTGTGTAACAGATTAAGTCGGTTAAGTAATGTTATACTGCAATTTTTCTATCGCTGTCATTGTCAGGCGACAGTTTGTAAAGGATACTGTCTGCCACAGTAAAATGGAGGGTCAGTAAAAGCAACACTGAGAAGGAATGCACACCGCACGCACACGACAACACAACTACTCTGTCAATGTCCCAGAAAAAAATGGACGGCGATAAGGAACAACAGAGCGGGATGAGAATGGGGAAGGTAGCGGCAAAAAATAAATAAATAAAAAGGACGAGAAAGCAATAGAGAAGAAAGGGAAAAAAATGATGTGACAGAGAAGAAAATGAGAAAAGCAAAACAAGAAGGGACAGCGAGAGTGAAAGGGAAAGAGATAAATAGAGTATGACCTAATGACGCAGCTCAAGGACACCAGTCTGTGGCTAATTTTACTTCACAGCCATGAAGAATGACCCCCCCGTGTGTGTCTGTTTGTGTGTGTATTTATATTAGCCACAGAAACTTACCAAGTGTGTGTAAATGGGTTTGTGGATGTGTCGTCACAGCGCTCTTGGCTGTAGGTGACCTCCAAGTACTATGCCATTACCGAGTCGAGAGTGCGTGCGTCACATAATAGCTCCAAACGCAGACCACTTTCAGGATACATTAGACTTTCTGAACATACTAATGGGCTGGTAAGTGTGTGCCTATAGATTATAAAAAGCTTTGTTGCATAAACAGACATAAACAAAAGCATGCCGTTTCTGATTAATCACGGCGTGATTCATTTGTAGGAGCAGTCAAACCTGATATTTATGAACTGGTTTGACATAGTGGAAAAAGAAACAGCAGGAGACAAGACAGTAGTTAGAAGGACAGAAAGTGAAAGTGAAGTGCAAGAAAGTGCTTGGTAAATGAATCTAGTTTTGCCGAGTCATTGAGGACAGCCTGTTCATGCAGCATTAAGTTCATGATAATCCTGATCTCAGAGAGGAGTCACACTGTGGATCAGCTCAGTGTAAAAATGCAGTACTCAAACTACCAGAATAAAGTCACTCAAATCTACTTAACTTTCTCTGGAATTTTAAGTGAACTATTTGTAAAACTTACAGTATGGTTAAAAGATATTAGCTAAATATGCTTATTTATTAGATGGAAATAGTGACATCACTATGCAGGTGGTAAAATATGACATAACATGACAAAATCAAATATGACATAATCTAATAACTAGACCTTCCCTGACTCTTAAAAGCTTCTTTACTGACTTTTGGAGAGTCAATGACCCGCTAACGTTAGCTAATGAATGGAGTCCGCAAATCATCAAGCTTTCACCGCCAACAAACACTGAACAAAAAGACGAGATACTGCATGATAGCATTTTGGCAGAAACAACTTTAGCCATGGAGTAAGCTAAGATGATCTAGCCAGCTGTTACGTTCGCGAACTAGCAATAACATTAGCTATAAGATAGCTAATGTTAGGATAAGGTTTTATGCAATGAATCTCATCTGATCAGGAAAGTGACCAACACTGGGAAAACTACATCAGTAGGGTATTCAACACCTAAAGGCACCTTGGTTCACTTTTGAGGGTCACAACAGCCCCTCCCCCGGCAATCTTTTTCACTAGCAAAAAATAATCTAATCTAAAAAGCTAGCCTGAGCTTGCTAGCTACCTAGCTATAACTAGAGATAACCAATAACTTTAACTTTATTAGCTTTTTTAAACTCTCCATTCTGTATTTAGTGTTGACTCAACACACCACAGACACACATTTTGGTGACTGCTAAGTTACGTATGAGCGATGTACATGAATGCAATCAGAGAATATAACTTTGTGTACACAGAAGTGAAATATGAAAATAAAAAGAATAAGAAACTATAATTAACACTTTTTTAAAAACATAATAATTGCAGCATGTGTGACGATGTCTGTGCAAAGGTTCGTTGAAATTAGTCAACCCGTTGAGGAGGAGATGTCTGGTAGATACAGACATATATTCATATGCACTACAATCAGTACAGTAAGATAACAAACCAATCATTTCCATATTAATGCCCCATAGCTAACTTTAGCTTTCTTGCTAACAATACTACTAGATAAAATACTAAATGATCATAGTTCCATGATACTAAGTCATGTTAGCAAAAAGCCATGTTTATTTTGGACAGCAAAATAATTCTGTAAATATACAAAAGGGATGCAGGCCTGGCTAGCCAGCTAGCTCTAACTGAACTAGACACCATATATCTGGCATTGGTAGATTTTTTTGAAAGATATAAATAATCACATAAACAGTATATGCTCAGGTTCTTCTATCGATGTGCAGCATACCAGTTCATGGCAGTCTTGCATAGTCTCGAGTGGAGCTAGCTCCTCACCCTGACCTTTAAATAAAAGGGATCATGCATTATGTTGTAATTAGTGAGATTAAAATGGGCTGGTAGGTGGTTTTTGTATGCCTTTTACAAAGCCACCGAAGTGGAAACAATATTTTTAACCTTGATCTCAACAAAGAAGCGATTAAGTGCATTTTTCAGAACCACTGAGCTGTTTCAGTGTGCAGCACACAAAACTCAATTTACATTTTTTTTTTTGGTGTCAAAGACGTATAAGTGTACAACAATGACCATATGAACCTACTAGTACTACATTCTTTGACTACTCAATGAAATCTCTTCTCTGAATGACTTAACAGTGTCTTGAATGTGAAATAACATTCTTAGAATAATTTCCGAAAGAAAGGGTTTAATAAAAAGAACAAGTAAGGATTTTCCTGCCACTGTCCTTTTGCTGCAGTTGTAACACAAGTACGTCTCCAAGTGGGTATTAAGCTATAAACTATGACAGAATGCAATTCAGTGAGATTTAAGAAGTCATGAAGTGTCGCAGGGCATGCTGCCAAACTAAATTGTTTATGGCTTTTATAAAACTATTACCTCTCTATTGTAATAAATAGGACCTAAACGTTGCTAATGTCTTCCTTCTTCTATTAATTATCAAATAACCATTAAATGGTTTCGCTAAGCCTAGCAATGTAGTTTTAGTAGCAATGTGATGAGCACATAAAAGATTTCACTGCTATACGAGGCCACAGGGGTACGAAATTTACGAGGGCTTTTAACTTGATAGAGCTCTTCCAGTAGTGACACTGTGAAGGGGTTCTCCTGTGATTTAGCATTACACTGAAAAGCAACAGAACCCCACAAGACAGATTTAAACAACAGTCAAAATCCAGTTTTTTGTTATAGATTGCACATAAAAAGTACAGCTCAAATCCATAAATGAATAAAACACGTCACGTCAGGGGCCTCTCAGATCCCACCCCAACCTGTGTCCATAAAACAAACGTACCTCCACCCAGTTAGTGAGCCAGTAGCATTCAGGGTCTGTGCTCTCCACTGTGAACAAAACATTGCCTCGAGGAATGACACTCCCCTCTGGCACTGCCTTGATTTCAATAGGAAGGTGTCCATTGTATTTCTGTAAACACAAATATATTTGCCGGTTTAAAGGTTACCAGCATCACTTTCCTGGATATTTTAACGGATTTATATCTAAGTTGTAGCAAAAGATTTTCAGAGGTAAGCCATTTACTCGGAGGGAAAAGTAAATTAAAGGAAAGTATTATGTTAATTTCCATAGTTTTTAATTGCCGATTAGGTTTGCATAATTCAGTTAAAAAAAAAAAACAAACAACAAAAAACATAATTTCCATCAAGAACATAACAGTGAGGTACACATTTTTATCAGAAAATAACAAATAAAAGCCAAAAAAAACAGTATTTGTGGTTGACTGAGGTAGTGCTGTACTTGACTCAGCAGCACTATATTTTAATTGCTGTTAGAGCAGAATCTGTAAAGTAGGCTGTTACTATTTCTGTCTATTTGTTAGTAGACTTTAGACTTTTCTTTGCCTCTGTTAAACCTAACACGTTTTACACACAAATAATACATTATCCAGTGAAATGGACAATGTATTAACATTACAGACACGGAGAAGATTTAATGTTTGCTTCCTAGCTACAACATTAATATTATTTTATTATTAGCCGTAGCCACTACTTTAACCAACGGCTAATGTGGCTAACTGATAATTGCTAAGAGTTAGATGTCTAAGGCTAACACGTACCATTCACATCAACTGTTTAACAGATAAATGTTGTTGAAACTGACGCTTTACTGACCCCTCAAAATTCCTCACATAGTGCTGTTCAGTGCTGTAAAAGCCAACTACTTCAGCTGCTAGTGAGGGGAGGAGCTGAGGGTGTGTGCCCGTTGGTCAGGTACTGTGATATGTGCCAACTGGAGGAGGCCATGACAGTTTTGTGTCTATACTGCTGCAAACGAGCATCTGATAGAGGCGTCCTTTTTAGTCATGATTTTTTAAACAACTCTAGTTTTAAATGATAAAAAATTGCTTTAAAACAGTCTTCCAGGAGCACACTGAATCTCCTGGTGTGGACGTCTCAGACCTCTAGCTTCTCTGATACGCGAGACATCAACATCACAGTGTTTCATGTGGTAGCATTAGGATGCGCTTGTGTACATGTACACACAGTTTTTTCCTTAATAAACCTATTTCCTGAAACAGTCTGTATTGTTTAGGGAACCAATGTACAAATATAACTAAAAAATGTTTCATCATATAGGAAAAAAGAAACACACAAAAAAACATTTTTCTATGCACTTTCAGTACTCTCTTACCTCCAAAATATAAGTCCACCCCTTCTCATTAAAAACATCATCCTGGAAGTGTTCTCTGTAGACCTCCTTCGCCTCTTGAATCTTCTCTGGAGTCACTACTTTTCCTGGAGAGAAGGAAGTAGGTGGGGAATAAGGGAGGAAGCAGGAGACAGTACAGACAAAGAGGTTGGTGAAACAAACACCGCAGCACTGGTGTGCTTCTCTACTGTCCACCACGATAATCAAGTTTGAAGCTGCTGAGAAGGCACCTTTGTTCAGAAAAACATGTGACACCAACTAAATCCTTGTCTGATTTCAAGTCTGACTAGATTCTAGGTCATGGAAACTATTAAACACAGAATACCACAGATGGGAAAGGCGCTCTAAGAGGATACTGTGGTATATTAAGAAATGCAAAAGAAAGGTTTGACAGTCTGAGAAATAAAAAAAAGTGCGACATGCGTGTGCAATTTCCTCTATCGTGATTTATAAAGCCATGAAGTGTGAGTGGAGCTAGCTGCTTCCTTTGGTTTCTACTAAGCTACCTTAATGTAACCCTCCTTCAGCAATGCATTATCGGGTTAAAATCTCTGAATGGTGAGGTTTTCTTGTAGCTTTGGGTAAACAGGGGTTCTGTTTTTTTACTTTCACTATTTTTTTTCCCTTGTTCATGAAATTAGTTAAGCACACTTTTGGTTAGAGGATCGAGGATGCATCGCTGGTAGATGGCCTAATCACTGCGCTCCGAGCGACGCTCTGCCGAGCCAGCTTTTCTCCCTCGGACAGCGAAAGAGCAGCTGTGCTTTTGTCCTCTCCGTCTCTGTTCTCTGTTATCCGTGGCACTCTCTCCACACCTCTGTTACCACACCATGAAATCCGCTTAGCAGACATGAGGGAGATGCATTCTTTCGACACTCTCTCTTGCCCTCTCTTTTGCCTCTCAGGACGTGAGCGTCAGCGTTAATCATCTTGAGTTAATTAGGGCATAGAGTGTTTTGGGCTTATTTCAGGCTGGTCTTGTTTTCGCCTTTCTTTCCCAACCTGGATTCTTTTGTTGTATGTTTGTTTTGTACGGCCTAATCAATGTGAAGCAGCACGCTGCAGCCTTGCTGTTTTTAGAATGAATAAAAGAACTGTTGCTGCAGGACTCGATAGAAACCACCTGCCCTGCTGAAGTGTCCTTCAGCAAAGCAATGACTTTGAAGAGCCTTAGGCACGCTGCTCTGCAACTGACCCTGTATACTGACCTTTTTCTGTAGAGGGAAGGGCAAAACAATAGAGTGCTCCCACAGGGACCAATCAAGTATTGTAAAAGGCCCTCCAAAGTCTGGATGTCGACTTTTCAGCTACACTTAATTTTTTTTTATGAACCGGTAAAAATCCTTCGCCGGACTAGAGACTGAGGCTCGCTGGACCACAGCAAAATAGCGGTTGTGTAAACTTCATTCACAGCACTAGAATCATAACATCATGAGCACAGCTGGTTCAAAATGCCTCCATGTCTTGGTTATGTGATTTAAGTATTGAACTGTTACCCTTATTTAATTTAAGTGGACTGGAAGCACTTCTATTTACGCAAGCATCACAACGCGGTGGCTGCATGTGACCAGACTCCCCCCAGTCTGTGTTTATTTGCCATTGAGAAGCTTGGACTTAGTTGCGGGTCATGTTGACTCGTTTAGTCTGGCTACAGAGCTTTTACTCACTTACTTACCTTTTAGATATTTGTGCAGGATGTACTGTAGGCCATAAAAGACAGTTTTGTCATATTTGACTTTTCTGTTTTTGGTGGGGTCTGTCCTCTTCTCGCGGCACTCGAAGTAGGAGTACACTTTACTCGTGTTGGGGGGGTACTGTTTATAATGCGTTACCTGCCAAAACAGAGCACAAGACAAATTAGACTGGCCCTAACCAACGACTAACCAGTTTAACTGAGTTAGGACACAGCTGAAAATTCCCTAGACACCATGCATGAATAAATTCCTGGATCCAGGAAAATTAAGACAACATCTCTAATTTATCTTATTTCAATCTGACATAGATTGGTGAAGGTGTACTCACTTCTAGGTTGAGTCAAACCCCGTGGAAACGTGATCACTAACTACTTGATTTTTTATTTAGTATGCATGTGTTAACATGCTAAATGCACAAATTGACTCATCTAGATTTTATCATTAGTATCAGGAGGAAATGGGCCTGCACTGTATCCCAGTTTCACAATGTATCTTGTACATTTTGTACTGTACAATACTGCACAATCCCACCTTTCGAAGGAACTGATGTTATCTGAATGTGTTTTCAGATTGTGCAAGTACTTAAAAAATATTTTGTTTACACAAAATTTGGACCAACGCATTATGACCAACACCCTGCTTGATGTCAGGGCGTCGAAGGGATTTCAAAGAAAAATTGCAGCATTTTCAAACTGAAAAAACAACTTATCTTCCACAGAAATGAAGAAATCCCGTAAAATCAGTAGCTTGTTACCAAATAAACACACATTTTCACAACTTATCTGTGACCGCATGAAACATTTCAGTTCATCAAAGTGTTTCAATTTCATGCATTAAATTAAAAAAAACATTCTATTAAAAAAAAATTCACATTCAGGGAGAAAGAAGTCAAATTTTTCTCTCACACATACACATTTTCTCTATAATACAGTTGTTTGGAGCTTTATGTGCACTTCTAGTGAAAATTGAATCAGCAGTGTCTGCAATCAAGTCAACAGCTTAAGGCAAGTCCAGACATGTTCCAAGAACAGACTCTACTATCATACCCATATGATACAGTCTCACAAAAAGGAGAAGATACATAGTCAGTGGTAGCCATCAGTCATGAATTAAATCCCTAAATGAGCTCATGGATTTCCAGAGTGCACTAAAGGTTTAACTCCTACCAGCAACGCTCCTACCACAACTGAAGTGCACTTACGTTTAGAAATGATATTCCTGTCTCATCATGTGTCACATGACAACCTGACGTGTACACATTCAAAGTACAAGTCACAATACAAGCAAAAGTCATTTATTATTGTTAGACATTAGACTCTGATCAAACATGCCTAGAGACCGGTTGGTGACCGCCCTGGTAAACACTAGTCACTAAGGAAAAATAAGTATTCAATGACCAGTTGGCGAGTTGCTGCTATGAACCTGATTGCTAAGGCCCAGTCACATAAACCCATAGACAGTGCAGAGACTCCGTGGTAACCTTCAGTTGCTAGGGAAAAGTTTGATTGCTAACAGGTTGGCAAGTGGTTGCAGTAGGCTGCTTGCTATCGCTAGGATGTGAAATTGAGTCACAATGGAGTTTACAGCGCTGCACCGAAAAACACCTTGCGATGGTTTTGGTCACTAACAGCTTGCCTGCAGTTTGTATGGAAAACGCTGACTTTTCTGAAAACACTAACTACTTGCTAAGCATTAGTGAAACTTTGAAAGAATGTTCTTCATTTCCAGTTTCACTCCTACTTTTTCCAAGTTTGGTGGTTCTTTTTCTTGATCATTAATATGCAAATGGTCATGACCATGACCAAACAACGTCTGGCTAAGGGGATGGCACAACACAGAAGAGCTAACTCGTCAGGCCAGGACTCCACAGTCTATTCACAACTACAGGCCAGTGGACACTCTTTCAGTGATGAGGGTACACACATCCTGGACAGGGAGGAACGCTGGTTTGAGCGGGGAGTCAAGGAGGCCATTTACGTGAAAAGGGAAAGGCTATCTCTGAATCGAGGAGGGGGCCTAAGGGTACATCTTCACCATCTTACAATGCTGTGATTGCAGCCATTCCCCAACTCTGTGTGAATGGTACTCATGGCCATTGATCAGTGGTTGTTGATCAGTGGTCATGACAATTTCCATATTAATGGTCAAGAACTGACCTCACAGCCCACTGTTCATTCGTTGGGTTAGTTTCAGTCATTATGCAAATACACGGATGAGTGACGAAACGTTTCTCCCACTGAAAACACTACGTCCAGATGAACAGAATCAACTTTT
>VUQG01033432.1:0-10108 GCA_015106755.1 Etia nguti | reverse complement strand
ATGCTAAGAAGGGAGAAGAAAAAAAAAACACTTAAAGAAAATATGTGCATGCGCGCGTGTGTGAGGGGAGGAACGTGCGCGTCGGATGTGTCCCCGATTTCTGCACGGTGCCCCCCCATCCCCTTCTTTCCAGCCCTCTGCAAATCTCAGCGGTGGCAGCAGCAGCAGCGGCGGCGGCGGCTGTGGTGACATTTGGGAGCAATTTTGAAGTGCGCCCGCAAAGGTTGTCAAGGGATTAATCTCATCTCACGCTGGGGCGCAGAAAAAAACGGCTTCCTCCAAGAATTAAACACAATTTACCCATCAAGACAAGTCTTTCAGGATGGGAGACAAGCATAAATAATATCTCCTCGGTCCAGATTCGCTAATTTACAAGCTTAGCATCTCCAAATGTTATTAAGCGGGAATGACGAGGTTACCAGAAGGCGCTGTAGGGAATGATTTGTTATCCGGGCAAGCAGCAGCTGCAGCAAAAAAAAAAGAAAAAAAGCGCATGCTGGAATGCTTGGATAGAAAGAGAGACATACCTGACACCCACTGCCTCACCCCTCCTTCCCTTCTTTTCCCTCTACTCCCTCCCGCCCCTCCACTGCCACTACGACACCCGGGACTGCACACACCTCAGGCTGGCAGATAGTGAACTTGGCACCTCTCGAGCTAATGTTCTTTTCCACTCCTCTCATTCTCATTTGCTTTCACTCTCCCCTTTCTCCCTCTCTCTCTCCCTCTCTCTTATTGCCATTTATTTTCTCTGTTTTCCCTCGGTCCCTCTCCCTCTCTCCCCTCTGTATCACTCTTTCTCTCCCACTTGCTCTTGAGGCTCGAAACATCAAATAGAACATTTGGGCAACCGTTGTCATCTTGGCAAGTGTTTAAGTAGCTCTCGTCTGCAATGAAAAAAAAGGAGAGAGAGAGAGAGCAGGAAGTTAGTTTTTTTAAGATATTCAGCTGCTCTCGACATATCATTCAATACAGATGTCTCTGTGTCTCATCCAAAAATATGTTCGCCTTCTCTAAAGATCTATATCAGCGTCTCTGCTCGGTCACCGTCAATCACAGGCCGCCTGAGTTCTCTGGCCAAGTTTAGCAGAATTTTCTGTGATTAACTTTGTAAATAACCAGGTGCCTGCTGAATTTGGATGCCGCACCTTGTCTAAGCTGACAACGAGCTAACACCCTCGATCTGACGTCGCACGAGATGGATCGTTCCGTGTGCACCTTTGTGCGTGCGAGTAGGTGTGCGTGTCTGAATGTGTGTGTTTGCCTGTTTAAGGGAGAGTATTTTTGATCTGTGCTGGCTGTTTATCTTCCTGAAACAGGAGTCTCCCATCACTCCAGACCCTTTCTGATCCTGACAGATGAGTTCAAACCCCAGCCTGCAGCCTCCGAGGGGGGAAGAGAGAGAGGAGAGGAGAGAGAGAAAAGAAAGAAAGGAGGGAGGTGGTGGGGCATGAGAAAGAAACAGATGGCTATAGGAAAAGAGGACTAGGAGAGAAAGTGAGCGCAAGAAAGAAACGCACAGAGGTAGGAGAAAGAGAAGAAGACAGACAAAAAGGGAGAGAAGTGGAGGAGAAACGAGAGGGCGCTTAGCTTCACCTGCCAATCTGTGTTAGTGAGGATGAGCCAGAGTTCCCTGCTTCTGGAAGCTTAGTGTCAAAGGTGGGACTGCAGGGCTCTGTCTGACGTGTGTGTGTGTATAATATATGTGTGTGGGTATGTATCGTCGTGCCCAGTAGGGGTTCCCCCACACGTTCCCACTTCTCGCCTCTCCACTGCTCCTCACATCACTTCTCCAGCTTGCTGTCACTCAGAGGTTAAGGAGTGGAGGGATGTATGTATGTGTGTGTGTTTGGATAGTGGTGTGGATGGGTAAGGTGGCGGGCTGAAGCAACCAAGAGATGATCCTGATGTCTGCCAGACTAAGTGGATGATACATCGGTGTCTTGTTTAAACATAATTTCTTTTCTTTTCAGTTGATCTAAATTTACATTTTCTGTGTCACACTGTCTGGAGAAAAATATACTCCGGTATTAAAAAAAAGTCAAAACTATAAAAGAACACACAGAGCGAGAAGGAAATGAAACTTGACTAACTTCACCTGTAGAAACATATCTGACTCATATCTAACAATATAGTAACTATATTAAGACTGCACATATATTTCATCCAACGTAAGATAGAAACATAAAATAACAATAAAAGAAAAAGTTTCTGATGGTCCACATGCCTAATATTACCACAATATTTCCTATGTTTTGGTGATCATTTTTCTTGATGGTCTAAATGATCTTATGTATTAAAGATTTATATTGTTTGTCATGTTAACATACATGAAAAAGTGCACTACATTACACAGGGATTAAAAAAAAAGTCAACTTATTTATGAGCACCTTTGAAAACAACACAGGTTGGCCAAAGTGCTGTACAACTAAATGGAATAAGATAGAGCAGGAAAATACAGCAAAATAAAAGACAAAACAAGAAAACAAAGGAAAAGAAACGTGTCAAAAATCAGTCTCATTTAAATGCTAGGCAGCAAAGATTTGTTTTCAAGCGGCTTTGAAGATGTCGAGTGTCGGAGAGGTCCTAATTTAAAGAAGCAGACTGTTCCAAACTTCAGGTGAAACTACAGCAGAGGCCGGGTCTTTTCTGTACTTTAGTCTGCTTCTTGGAAAACCAGAAGCTAACCTTAAATAGCCATTAGAAATATGCATAGTGACTTAAAAAAAACCCCAATAAAGTCTTAAAATCAATTTTAAACGATACTGGAAGCCAGTGTGAAGGAGCCAAAACAGAGGAAATAAGATCTCGTTTACATGCGCCTGTCAAGAGCCGAACTGCCGCATTCTGTAAAGGTTGCAGACGAGAAAGCAGAATCTGACTGATTCCAAAATAAAGGCTACTGCAATAGTCAAGCCTAGATGAAATAAAGGTATGAATTACTTTCTCAAAGTCAGCAGATGAGAGAACATTCTCAAGCTTCACAAGGCCCCTCAGCTGAAAGAACCTGGCTTTAACAACAGAGGTTATTTGTTTCTCAAATGTGAAACAGTCCTCAAGATTTAAAAGAGGGTTTAAAAGTTGAGCACCAACCAAGATTTTATGGTGGGAAGACAGTCCAGCAACACTTTTAAAGAGGTTATAGTATTCTTTTTAAGAGGAAAGTACATTTGAGAATCATCGGCATAAAAGTGAAATGAGATCGTTTATTTTTTGAAAACTGAAGCTAGTAGGTACATGTAGAGAGAAAAGAGCAGTGGGCCAAGGATAGGTCCTTAAGGGATTCCACATGTAAGAGGAGCTGATGTTGATGAAAAGCCACCCAACCTGTATCAAACACAGCACTCGGGTCTAATAGCACAATGATGGGAGAGTCACCTGAGTCTGCAATTAATAAAAGATCATTAAAAACTAAAAGGTACCTTTTGCTGTGCTATGATGTGCTTTGAAACCAGACTGAAAGATTTCAGTAACACCATTTGATTCCAGAAATCCCTGGAGCTAGAGGTAGACAATTTTCTCTAGCTCCTTGGACAGAAGACAGTCAGAAGACAGGTGTTAATAATGGATAGCAAGCTAGGCCCAATAGAGTCAAAGGCCTTATTAAAAAGATGGCTGGGAATAATATTTAAGTAACGCAAAGGACTTCAGATGAGTACATCAGCCAGTGTGGACAGCAATGCCAGCTAAAAGTGATCAAAAACAGCTGAAGAATTGGGGGAAAAGAGGGATCATGAGCAGGAGAAGTGCTCTGAGACCTGAGAGCAGCAACCTTATCACCAAAAAACTGTAAAATGTTTTCCCAAATAGCTGGAGTGTGTCATTGGTGAAGGATCGATAAACAAAACTCTGAAACAGGTGACTTTTTATCAACTCGTGTTAGGGGTGTGGTTTAAAGGGGGCCCTCGGGTACTGCCCCAAGATTGTGTTGCTGAAGGAGGAAATAATTTGGGGGGGGAGAGTGGAGGTTTCTTGGTCACTATGTGATGTTAAATGATTCAGTGATCTTCAATAAAAGTGATACATTTTTTTAAATTATATAAACAAAATGATACATTTTGGGCAAGATTTTCCAAACAGGGCAAAATAGCATATTTAAGGCAATTATCCTAATAGGAATGTTTAGTTTTAAGGATGATTTAAAAAAGTTGGGCTGTTTTCTAAACACAAGAGCAGTCACTTCATTTCAGTATTTTTCAGTGACTAAATATTGGCACAGTTAGCAGCAGATTGCGTGTCACAACGTTAGTAAACGCCATATGCAACAGGGTCAGTCACAAAAGTTCCCACCTCTGACATGCCATCGTGTTACTGTGCTCTTTTTGCAGATACAGACAGTACATTTTTTACACCAAAATCCAGTTTGTGCTGGTGCAACACATAAGTAAATTTGGCCCTTGAATTTTGGAAAAAAAGGGCTCCCCCTTGTAACCTCATAGTGGTTTGATCATCCGGTTGCCATCCATCATTAGTCATTTCTAGGCCCAAAGTCTTTCCAAACTCAAACAAACACTGTGGCATCATGGAGAGTTTAAAATGGCCCAGATTTTTTCATCTCTGATAAAATGTTCAATGTGGCCGATCACCCAGGTGATCACCCATAAATCCAAACAGGATTTATGAAGTTTAACAGAGTCAGGAGTTGGGAGGAAGTTAGCTTGTCAATTTCACCATGTCCTGACTGGATTTCTAAAAAACTTAAACATGTGATTCTGGTATCACTTCTGACATAAATGATGATGGAAAACTAAACAGCAGCGATGCTTGAAGGGTTATTGAAGTTGGGCTAGCTGGTATATAATGATGTGCTACCTAGTGGCTCACTACAGAGCAATGGTTAGGATATTATAAACACATTAGCAGCTTGATGCAGATGAGCTTTTTTCCCTTAATTAAAGTTAACGTGAGGGTCCCCAATGGGCATAGACAAATGCAATCATATGGCAGGGAAAAGACATCTTCTGGTCATCTCTGAGATGATCCATCCACAGCACGAGGTTAGTCATTAATATGTTGCTGTATGGTTCAGATGACTCACTATGAAAAATTCCCGATTCTGAGCTTGATGAGTGATTGAAATCCTAGTTTCAGAGTCATTCTTCTCTGAAAGGTTTAAATATTTGTTGTCTGGAAAACTGTGAGCACATGGGCTGTATTTACATCATAGGTTTAAGCATACTAACATACTGCACACGAATGGTGCTAATAAAAAGCCAGAGAGGCTGACAATGACAACTGATTATTTTTAGGGGTTTGTTTTATTTGCAAAGTAAACGAGTTAGTGAACTGATGATGTATCAGCCTTGCTTCCTACTGCGTTCATTAAGGCTGTTGTCTTTTTAATGTGTTGTAATGCTTTGCATCTTGGTTTATTTAGTCTAAACAAAGTATGTGTAAGACATTGTTCTTGTGACCAGAATGAATTTTGTTAGATAAATTACCTCATAGTTGAATGTGAGACTGCTAAATAAATTCTAAATAAAATAAATAAATTCTGCTAAATTTATGCAGAAAGAAGGTGTTAAAACATGTCATATTTGAATGAAACCAATGTTCAAGTGATTGTTTTTGTGATTTTTAGAATTTTCTAATTTTCCATGGGGACCCTTGGCTGTTTCTTTGCCTCGCCATTTAAAAAAATCCTAGATAAGCCCCTGATTAAAGATTAGGCTATTTCTATACAAACTGTAAACATAAATCTGGCATACTTTTTATATTGATATGGTGATTTTATCAGCATGCAGATCTCTGTTTAAAAATTCTGTCAACTAGCTGGGCACCTGATGAATAAAAAGTTCTTTTTTTTTTTTCTTCATTTTTTAAGCCCCTCTATTTCCAGATTGAAACAACAAACTCTTTAGAAGGTAAATGTTCTGCTATGTTTACTAACTAACAGCTAATGTGAGCAGTGGGAAGTAAACCAAGCAGTAAAATTGCACTGTGAAAAACCAAAACAAGGACCCCAAATTTTATATAACAGGTTTAAGCAACTACTTTCACATAAATCTATTAGGTATACTGAAAAAACAAAAACAAAAACTGATTGCATGTCCTTTACCTATTCAGATAAAATACTGTGGTTATCTATTCTGGAGTTGCTCATGTATTTTTCTGGTCAAATGTATGACCAAGAAGACACATCATTCACTGTTACCATGACATCTGTATCTTCAATGTCTTTCTTACCCCATTTGATTGTTCTCAGCTTCCTCCCAACCCCTCTGACTCACATATGACATATGAGTAAGGGGGGTTAAACAGGAAACAGGTGAAAAACAAAAATTACCTGTCATTTGTGTCTTTTCACATATGAATGCTAGGAGACAACTTCAGTCTGAACTAAGGCATGGGGTCAGATTAGCCAATCAGAAACTCCTGTTTAGATTTGGACTATTTAAAATATTCTATGAGGAAATAAATATAACTTTTTTGTACAAAAAGGTCTATTGGAGCCCAGTCATTGTTGCATTATTATTTTTTGCTATTATCAACTATTCTGACCTCTCTTTAAATGCATTTAGTGAGCTCAAATAAACTGAACAAGTCACTGTTAGAGGAAACACAACACACTTGTGCAGAGAATATGCAGGTGGTTAGGTCTGTTGGTCTCTTTTAATATTACCCTCTTTTTTTCATTTTCTTTTAAATGAACTGCCATTTGTCCCTCTATTTTGTCACCACATGCTGTAGTCTATCAATTTTATGGTCATCTGGTTGATCGTACCAGAGGTGATATAAAGAGCTGATGCTGACATCACTCTTGGGCCAAGCTACTGTTTCGCTTCTGTAACTAAACATTTCCTCACAATGAAAAAAAAATTGACATAAACAGGCACTTGCTATTGTATAACCATATACAGTTGCCATTATAATTTAAAGTACTTGTGATTTTAAAAAAAGTTAAATGATGAATATTTCATGAGGATTTTTTCACTACACCACATTGCCTTCTCACATATGCATTTAAAATTCATGTGTGCAAAAAATATATATTTTTCATAGCAACACTTAATCTTCTTTAAAATAGTACTGACAAATAATAAGTGACGCACTTAAACAACATCAGAGGGGTTTTTTCCAGCAGTAAAAGTAAGTTCACAAGAAGCATTTAGTGCTTCCTTTAGTGTGAAGAACTTACTTACTTATTAATTCAAATTAAAGCAATATTTTTCATTTTTGAAATATATTACAGTTGCCATCCCATAACCCTTCATTTCTTCTTTTGAACCATCCACTGGTAAATCTGTGTGCTTAGGAACTTTTTCATGCTAAAAGATCCAGTAAAGTTACAGTGTTACAATAAAGTGTAACATCCAGGCATGCATGAAAAGGAGGATTTACGAAGTTTAATGGAGTTAAAAGTTAGCAGGATGTTAGCGTGCTAATTTCCACCTAAAGATGAGATACCAACATCTGACTGAGGGATTTCTAAAAAACTGAAACTTATGGTTGTGCTTCACTTCAAACATAAATGAAGAAAGAAGCTAAACAGCAGCAATTCTTGAAAGGTTACTTAAGTTGAGCTAGCTGGCATATAATGAAGTGCTACCTGGTGGCTAGCTACAGAGCTATGGTTCCATCCATCTATTCTTCTATCTTCTTCCACTTCTTGTATTCATCCTCGACCACAATTGCACTCACATTCACACCTATGGACAATTTAGATTCACCAATTAACCTAAGCCCCACTTACTGCATGTCTTTGGACCATAGGAGGAAGCCAGAATACCCGAAGAGAACCCACACAGAATATGCAAATTCCACACAGAAAGGCCCCAGCAAGATGGTGGAGTCAAACTCAGGACCTTCTTCCTGTAAGGCGACAGTGTTCACCATGCCACTGTGCTGCCCAGCTACGATTAGGACAATATAAACACATTAAAAGAGCGAAGATGAAGGATGAGCACTAACCTTTTTCCGCTTAATAAAAGTTAATGTGAGGGTTCCCGATGGGCAGAGACAAATACAATCATATTGCAGAGAGAAGACATCCTCTGATCATGTTCTGTGATGTTCCATCCACAACATGAGGTTGATGTACTGCTGCATGGTTTGGATGAATCTCTATGAAAAATTTGTGTACCAGTTGAAATCTTAGTTAGTGTCAGAGTGATTCTTATATGAAGGGTTTAAATATTTTGTGTCTGGAACACTGTGAGCCCATGGGCTGCAGTTACATCGAAAGGTTTTAAAAATAACAAAAACATAAGAATTTTGAAAATCCAGTGGTGAATACATGTGCTTAGGATCTTTTTCATGCTGAAAGTTCCACTTCTCGATAAACGTTCGTAAAGATGGGCTCAGGTTATCATCAAGTATTCCTTGGTATTGTAGCCTAGTACAGGATAGGGTAAGGGAAGTTAAAGTAAAAGGAGAGAATGGGCCAATAGCTAGATTCGTAGGAGGGCTAAGGTGAGTTGCGTGCAGAAGAATGACTGGAGCCACAGGTTAAGTTGCTTTGAATTGTATTGAACTGTATAGCAACAATAAAACGGCACTTTCATAAACAGAAATGACAATATGAAAATAAAATAATAATAATAATACCCCAGAATCCTATCTGTGCTCAGATATGCCAGTCCTGCCGGCTTAATAGTCAGTGTTTAGTCAAGTCAAATCCAGAAGGTCAAAAGTCTGTGTCTGGTGCGATTTCGTCCTGCCGCACTGTTCCAATTGTTCGTGAGGCAAGAGCAACCTGCCCTTCTGGGCCAACTCGGAATTGCTATGGTTTGGTTCAAAGGGAAAGGCTCGCCATCTTCCCCGTCAGGAAGAAATCCAGGTCTCACAATCCCACAAAGAAAACCTAGCCTGTAAACAACAGGACTATTACTAACTAAGTTCCCATTCTATAGTGATGTATATGGCCATAGGAAAATAATGCAAATGCTTTAACCAAAACAAGCACAAACCATTAATTCTAATATTCTTTACAGTTCATCTTAATCATGGAATGTAATTTTTAAATCACAATCAGCTTATTCGTTCATCAAAGGTCCACATTTTTTAACAGAAATCATGAATAAACCATAAACTATGGTAGATTATTTTTTTACAGTACTGCACCTTCAAACTGAATTACAGGAGCATTGCTTTGCACTGCATAGCAATGACGCAATATGTTAATTACATTCCAGTGTACAAAATGAAATTACCAAAATATATATCAGTGGATTTCTCAAATATAATTTTCCCTTTTTATAGTATAACACACTTATTTCAACCAAATAAATCTTTGCAAAAATACCAAAAAATATACAAAAGCCCACAAGTTGTAGTTTTACAGTGTGTGTTAACATATCGACACAATAAAACTATGCAGAGACATCAATCGTTTCTATACAATGCAGAGTATCAAATGCAATAGGAAAATAAAATAGATTTATGACCTTTAATATCAAAATTAACTTCAACCTGTTATTTTATTTTAGTGCATTTAATATTCAACCAGTAACACTAAAGCAGTGGTTCTCAAACTTTTCACAATGAGTACCACCTCATAAAATATATGGCTTTTAAAGTACCACCCTTATGACCGACATTAAAGTACAGTAGTATAGGCCTATTTAACACAACATTCAGTTTACACAAGACAATTTTATTTCTTATATTAATGTTATTTTTTTAACTGTCATAAACAGGATGTGACGAGTGATAATAATAACAACTGTACTGCATTAAAACATTCCCAGCAGGTGGGATATCCAATCTTTAAGTGATGACCTGATGAAACCTGCTTCCAGGTCCAAACTACTCTGCATTTATTAAGGCTGTTGTGTTTTTAACATGTTTTAATGCTTTGTATTTTGTTCTATTTAATCTGAACAAGCCCCTAAAAACAGTCAGTGATCACTGTCGGCCTCTCTTAGTTTTTTATTACCACTGTTCATTTTAAAGCTCAGTTTTTAAAACTTTGGATGTAACTACAGCCCAGCCCATGCAGCAGTATATTAATGACTAACCTTATATTGCAGTTGTTCTCCTGACTGAAGTTTGGTCCGTTTACAGCATCCTGCCATGCAGTTACATTTGTCCCTAACCATCGGGAACCCTCAGGAGAACTTTTATCCAGTGGAAAAAAGTTAGCGTTCATCCTCCAGCTTCACTGTGT
>VUQG01033418.1:20619-45950 GCA_015106755.1 Etia nguti | reverse complement strand
GAAAACTGAAGGCTCTCCCTCCCATTCTACTTTTAAATACTCTAGGAACAACAAGTAAGCCTGCAGTGCGAGACCGAAGTGCTCTAATAGGGTGATATGGTACTACAAGGTCATTAAGATAAGATGGGGCCTGATTATTTAAGACCTTGTATGTGAGGAGCAGGATTTTGAATTCAATTCTAAATGGCACCAAGAAGCTAAAACTGAGATAGTTGTTCTAAGTCTACCATCACTGTGTGACGGTTGAGGCAGATAAAAGGGAAAAAAAAAGGATTAAAGAAAATAAAGCTTGTATAATTTTTTGTTGACAGTTGCTGTGATAAAACTGCCAGGAATATGATTGTACAAATTTGATATTTTCTCTAAAACATGGATAATTATCAAAAATAACCCTCAGGTTTGCTAATAGGGCCCTTAGGAGATTAGCAGAGGCTGGAATTGATTATCGAGGGACTCAGAGCAAATGGTAATCAGATATTTTTAGGCAAAATTTAACTGTAGAAAGTTCTGTGATTACAGGTAATTACATCGTGTCCATTATTTGACCAAATTATTGCATTCTGAGTGTTTAATAGAGAGATATAACCGTGTATCGTCAGCATAACAGTGAAATGAGGAGTCATCTAATGTCAGCTTATACAGACAGAATTTATTCTTGAGGCAGTTGTAACAGTCACAATTGTGTGGTGTCTCTTTAGGACAATGTAAAGTAAGGGTTAGTGATGTCAGAAGTATGCGCCACTGCACTCTGTGTGGAGTATGAGAGCAACGTGCTTGCACGTGAGTGTATGGACTCGGATGGACCTTATGTCTTTTACCTCTTTAACAATTTGCAACGTTACGGGTTGTAGGAACACTGTGCTTCATGTATGATAAACAGCAGCTGTTCAACCGGGCCTTGTAAGGTTGATGAAGAGAGTGTGCATTAAAGGTACTGTGGAATTCCCAGTACCAGTGTGGTCATGAGTTTTCCTGACCGTCCTGCTAAGCGTTTCTACCGCTCCTCTCAACCACTGAGTACAACCCACGTTACAAGGTGAAACATCACATTCTGTGTTGGAAAGAAGGACAGACACTCAAGATTTGTTTTCAGACTGTTCAGATCTATAATCAGTGTATTGCAATCAGTACTGTCAAAAGCTGTGCTAAGGTCAAGCAGCACCACTACACAGCAATGTAGCCAATAAAAAGTCATTCATCATTTTTAAGGATTTGGTGTAGCGCCTTTTTGTTAAAATGAATGTCAAAATATATTATTAATAAAATCTATGAAATTGAAAACGTGGATAAATGACAAGAATGTGAAAATTGTGCCATAAAATCATATTTTAATACTGGATAATATTTCAAATTACCGCAGACCTTTGCCTGGCATAAACCAAGATGCTCCAAATCATGTCTTTTATCACTGGACTGAACAAAAGCCCTAAAGTTACCATTCTCTTGGATGTATGCTTTCCCCCCTCCAGGCTATATAAAGCTTTCACAGAGCCAATGTACGAGCTGTTGTTTGTTCAGTTTCTTGTCCTCGAGCTCCTTTACCATAAATATGAACAGCTGGTGTGAGCCTCTCAGGGAGGCTATATGTTCCACATAGAATGCCAAGACACACAGCACAACTGATCCCTTTTCCAGTATGGGTCGGAGGAGAAAGGCAATGAGCTGAGCCTTCTATAAAATAACAGCTAAGGGCATATGGGTATTCATCTCAACTGTTTTGGTACATGACATTCAGAGTGATATAAGATTTCTAAAGTGAAATTCCACTCTGAAGGTGAGCCCTTTATGATGGCTGGTCAATTGAGTCTTTATAGTGTGAGAAGGCTCTGCCTGTGAATGAAGGCTGATTAAAGTGTGTAGTGTCAGATTATACAAGTTTAATAAAAATTTACGAGCTAACCCCATTAGCACACAATTGCAAAGTGAACCTTAGCAAGAAGCCCATGGTTGGTTTCACTTAGCAACAGTTTTAACTGATTTTATTCAAAAGAAGATAGCTTTGTCCATCCATTTTATGCAATTCTTTTTCAAAGCTTAAATTACACAGAAAACTTTCCATCCATTCTCTTCTACGTATCAGGGTCTGGAGGGGGGGCTGGAGTCTGTCCCAGCTATCAAAGAGTGAGAGGCAGACTCCAAATGCAGGATCTAACCACAGGGTGTAATGGTCCTGGATGATAAATCCTGAGTTTTGTATTTTTGGACTTCGAATTCTTATGAATTATTAAGCATCCTCAGTTTTTGGTTTAGTTGTAGTTTAGTTGTTAAGAGTTCCTAGTTTTTCCCTTTATTTTAATAGTGCCTGCATGTTTCACCTTGAGTTCTTGCTACCTTTGTAATCTGGTGTCTATTACTGTCCTTTGTGTTTTAGTTAGTCCAACCTTTCTAGTGTCTTCATGTATCTTGTCAATTCTTCATCTGTTAGTGATTTTCTATTTAGTTGCTTCTTGTTTTATTTTTATAGTCAACTGTCTCATGTTTTGTATTTAGTTCTATTTACTTTGTCATTATCCTGATTGTTTTCATCTGTTTAGTTTCCTTAATTGCCTTCTCTGTATGTATAGTCTCTGTCTCCCCTCGGTTGTTTGTCACGTTGTACTGTTACCTATCTGTTGTAGGTTTCTTCCTAGATTTTCCTGGATATTTTTTTCTTTGCTTTGTGGTCTCAGTTTTTCTTCTTAGTTTTTCTTAGTTTCTTCTTAGTTGTGGATTCTATGTTTGTGACATTTGATCAGGCAAATAAACAGCTAACTTTTCATTTTGAACTCTGCCTCTTCCCTAACAGATAACGTAACTATGATATTAGTTACGCTATCTGTTAGTGACTATGATAAATATGTTATAACTTCTTGCTAAGATCACAAAAAGCAAGTAATGAAATCCAAAGCAAATGCAAAAGACAAAGAAGTTGCTACACACAACATGGATAAAAAAAAAAGTTAATGTTCTTAAAAATATGATGCTCTGACAAAGAACAAAGACACAGCTCTATACACAGAACATACAGACAGTAGGGTTGATCGGGGGAATGAGAGAGCTGGGGAAATGGGACACAGGTTAAACTAATTAAGATAATGACAAGAAGTCGAACTAAATCCAAACGCAGGAGAAAAATGACAACCAAAGTAAAATAGGAAATGAGCACTGGACCACTGGAAACAGAAGAATTTGACAGAGGAAGATAGACTAGAGGAAACACAAAAGGAACAACTTAATCCTAATATAAGCAAAAGCTGGAACCAGTAACTACGACTAAAGTACTAATGAACCTACAGAAAAATTAAAATACAACTGTTACGACCCGGCTCAAAAGCCACAACATAAATATGGAGACTAATACCAAAATTTCACAGAGAAGAGGTTTTATTTTAAATTACATAACAAGTTTGCTAAAATAGCTGGTACCACTAAGACAAAGACTAGTGAGCCTTTAGGAAGCCTGCCTCAGGTATGCCTTTGTCCACACCTGACTAAGTGTGGTCAATTAACAACAACTGAACACTCTCGCACTGCCACTGCAAAGAGATTAGGGGCTGCAGAGGGGTGTAACACAACCAAAAACCAAACAGAGAATAGTAAATAACAGAAATTTAAAAGTTCAAAAACAAAAAACTCTGGGTACAAGAAATGGTGCCATGATGGTTTCAGCTGACATTTTCTTATTTATGTAAGAGCAAAGGATGGCAAAAAGAGAAAGTAGACCACGGATTAGTTGAGGGGTGAGCCTGTTTCTGCATGAAAGGGAAGCTTGCAGGAAAAATTCACCTATGGTGCAGATTTTGATTATGGCCCTATACATAATGCACCATTCAGTTTTTGAATGGTGGAGTCACTTAAACCTCCAGCCACCCAAGACATCCTCTTTCATTTACAGAAAAACAAGGGCATTCTAGTTTATTTTGAGTACATCCTCATAATGGTTGGGCAGCAGAAGGTAGAGTAGGTTGTTTACTTATCTGAAAGAGTATGGATCAATCCCTCCCTTCTTCAACCTGCATACCGAAATATCCTTGGGCAAAAGACTGAGCCCCGAGATACTGAACTCTGATGTATCCATTGGAGTATTAGTGTGTGAATGTTAGTAATTGCTTAGGCATAGTGCTTGTGTGAATCTGTAAATGGTGCTTGGCGTAAGGAAGTGCTCAAATTGAGTAGAAAAGTGTTATGTAAATACTAGTCCATTTAACGGACTGGATTTAAATACTGGCTGAGTTTTGTGTTTCTGGGTTGTTTTTTTTTATTTTTCTTCAATGCGGTTGGGTATTTGTGCCATAAAAAAGGGATTATCATGATATATGCAGACTATGACATAAAGATAGAAAAACACCACAGTCATTCATTAATTTTGTATTATGGAATGGAAATAAGTAGTCTATAAATCGAAAAGCAGTGTGGTAAGACTACCAATCATACACTTTCTGTTTGGCACATTTATGTACATTTATGTTATCGGTATGTGTCAATCTATTGACTAGACACATCTTTTAAAAGAGGTTTTTACTTTAAATCAGTATAAATAAAGTGCAATTTTCATATAATTCCAATTTGAGTATTCACTCCTGCTTCATGATGAAGAGGGAATTTGAGCCTTGTGGAGGTTTTCTATTATTTAAGAAACAGCAGGGAACACATTTGCTACATAAAGAGCTTCGACACATTCCTTTGGTGGTGAAATATATCCTCATACTTTTGAACTTGAACGAAGCACTTTGACTAAAATCATTTGAGTAGCAGCCCATGGGAGATCTATCTTGTCATTTTTTCCCCATTCCCTCTCCTCTGCCTCAGAGTGTGGGAGGCGTGCAGAAGAACCTTGTATTAATGCTTCTTGCTTTCAAATGGAAGCCCATCGACTGGGGATGTGTCCTCAGTTCATTTGCTTGATATCTAACTCCGAAGGAGGGATGGGACGTGCAAAGATTAGCAGACAAGACAGGCGTGCAGCAAGGAAATCTATCTGATTCTGTTGACTCTGTGGGATCCCAATAGGCTGTGTGTATACATAAACGGGGGCCGGAGGGTAGAGACGGGGCGGTTGCTGATGTTTGAAAACATACACACGATATGTGAAAACATAAGACGTAAAGGCACTTACATACAGATAAATATTTATATGCACTTGCTGCAGCTGCTGAGCAACATAATCTAGTTACAATCCACACTTATGATAAACTACTAATTTTAGAAGTAGCACTGCGCATCATATCTGTACAGATAAGCAGATTTACTTAGTAGGGCTGGCTTTGAAGCCTTAACTTATAGAAATATGGATGTATGTATGTGTGTGATTCCCGCATGTGCAGACGTGTGCACTTGTGGGAAGAACAGCTGTGGTACTATATGATCCATGCGGTTGCAGGTGGCACATATTGGCCAGATTTGCTTGTGAGTCGTGTGATCCCGAGCACAGCTGCGATGTGGCAATATACTCAGCACTGAGTTCAGCCAGGACTATTCATATATCATCCTCACAGTTGGAAGATCCTGTCATTTGCAAAGATGTGCTCTGGTAACTGGCTCATCTTCAGACCCTCTTGTGTGTCATGTGTGCACTCAACACCAAAATGATGCCTCTGGGGACCCTTTTGAATAAAAGTGTGACAGTCTTCTGCAGCACCTTAACAACCGAACAGATTTTTTATATGTGTTATTTTGTTCAATTTTTCCACTCGAAATTTTTTTCCCAGTGCTTTTTAAAATTCTTTTTCATAATATTAGAAATTTGATCAGTATCACTGTTACATGGAGGAACTAGATGCATTTTGTGCATGTGTGTAATGTCTGTGCATGCAAGCATGTGTGAATGTCATTGCAACTGTGCAGATGTGTGGGTGGTTTTTCGGGGCTATGATGAAAATCTATGAGATGGGAAGAACAAGCCCTTTATTATTTTCTCACAGAGATTTATGTGCAATCTTGCACTGAAGCTCAGCAGGGCCTGAAAACGGAAGCCAGTAATCACAGCCATGGATTAAGTACTAGAGTCAAAAGGTCAACAACTTCTCCATTGAAATATGATGGGTAACCTAGCCCAGCGGTCCACCAGTCCATGAGTCGTTTGGTACCGGGCCGCGAGAGTTGAGGCTCGGGTGTGAAATTTATGGTTTTAAGTGTTTTTATCGTTAACTCTGTTTCCCTGGGTCTTTTCCCGTGTTGTAGTTGTGTGTCTTATTTTGAAAGAAATATTTACGTGTTACCATAGCGACCAGAGAGCATTAAGGGGCAGAGAGGAGGATGTTACTCTCAAAGTTGTTGCCGCATTTCAGGAGGACGTTGCTAATAAAGGGCGTGCTTATTATTATATTTAAAAAATACCACAGTTTTTCTCTTGGTTGTATTATTTTATTTTGTTGTATTTATCCACGACACCTTAAAGGGGTCCGTGGCGCAAAAAAGGTTGGGGACCGCTGCTTTAGTACAAACTGAAATCATTCTGACTGAAGGGTCTGGGTTGACTGTTTACACCGGATGCATTTTAGATGTAATTTACTGTCCTGTGCAAAACTGTTCAGCCGCTCCTTTTTAAAGTGCTCTTGAAGAATAGTTCTCCAGCCTCCCTGAAGGTCTTTATAAGTTTTTCTCTGGACATTGGCTGCTTTTTCACTCATTGTCAGTCCAGTTATACCGGAGCATTTACAGAGTTGAACCACTGAACACCCAACTATGAATCATTCAAGCATAAAAAAAGGCATCTGACTCAAGGGATGAAACAGTTTTTTTGGTCTACACAACAGTCAACTTAAAAGGAACATGAATAAATAAATAAATAAATAGTATCTTTTAATACTTTGTTGCTAGCAGCCTGTCACGTTTCTTTAGCTGAACCCATGAAAGATAAGACATGCTAACGATAATACGGTTTGACAGATATAAAATAGCACGTCTGCATCAATAAGGTGATTCCCAAAGGGCTTTTAGCTGAAAACTTGGCCTATCTCAGGATGATGTGCAGTGTTTCCTCCTTAATTTTGAAGAGGACAAAAGAAGAATACTATCCATTTGTAACGTTGGTGTAAAAGCCCAAGTATCCACAAGTGTTGGAAATTAGCAATAGCCACAAACTCTGAATATGAATAATAATCTCTAATATTACTTATATTAAAAGTTCAAAGTACACGGTTCTTGATTAACTCTCAAGTATAACTTGCTACAGTTATTTTCCCCCCCCCAAACTGTGACCGGCGCTGATACCACTGTCTCTAGTGGTAGAATGACTTTGTTTATTAGACTGAATGCATAATTGGTGTGGATGGATGGTTCAGAGCTGAGCCCCATGTATCCGTAGTCCCCAAAATGCTGTTAATGAGGAGTTAATGCACTGAAATGAGCGTTGGATGAAGGAAAAGAATCATTCATCTGAGAATACATTTCTGCATTCAGACTACGCTCCACACTACCTGCTCATCTTAGTACAAAAGCTGCTCTGTTGATATTTTAAGCTTTAAAATGCACTTGTTTGGTTTCATCTTCTTTACTTGTAGCAGCACCCCAACACACTAAAGTCCCTCATTGATGACAAATTCAGCCATGAGGTGAAACGCATGTCCTTTTTTAATGAGAGCAGTTTAAAAGGGAGAATCATACATTATGGGATGGCAGACTAAAGGAGAGGAGAGGAGGGGAGGAGGACAGGAAGCAGCAAAAAGATGGTTGGAAGAGCCATTTATTCTTTTTTTTAATGTATTCATATTTTTCTGTGTGCACACAGATTCCTAAACATTTAGCGTGGCCATGCAAAGTGATCTAAAATGGTATAAAGTGAGGCAGATTAAAAATATGGGAGCTGATGGACAGAAAGAGCAGGGAGGAGAATCAGAAGAAGAAATTCACGGCAACAGAAGATAAAAAAGGAAAACATGACAAAAATGGGGTAAACTTGAGGACAGAAGGGTGTCTTGCGTGGAGAAGGAAGGAGGAATAACACAGGAGCGTCATGATCAGAAGAGATAACCAGAAGAAAAAACACATCGAGCTCTGTTGTGTTTTGTTCAAGGACTACAATGCTGCCTCTTTGATGAAAAAGGGCAAGAGGGGTGAAATGCAGGGCAAAAGGGGATCTTAATTGGAATCTTAATTACCCCCTGCCCATCCAACAACCACCCCAAAATTCAACCCAGAGGAGCCTTCATCTGCTCTGAGCGAGGTGTAGGAGGATTTAAACCAAGACCTGCAGGGTTTTCCTCCTGCTGTTGGAGAGGTTTAAGGTGTCGGGCCCTGCCAGAAAAAGGGTTTGACATCAACAGGGACTGGATTCAACTGGCAAGCCGCAAAACAGATTGTTAACAGTCCACAGAGCACATGCTCAACGCGAAGATCAAATTCATACGCTCAGCCAAGCACGTTAGAGCCAGAAGAGACCCAAAGTTTTGCCTTGCAATGATCATCGTGTTAGGAGATTTAAAACTTTGTTTTGTATATCAGAGACGACATTTCATTTTCACGTTTACTCTTCTGCAAAGAGAATCTTATTCAAACTGACTTGCAGTGCGATCGCACCCACGCACAGGCATCTTTGATTCAAATTTTACTCACTTAGTGGATTTTATTGCATGTTAGTGAGAACCACTACAGTCAAAAGGAGAATATTTCCAGCTGTAGTCATTTCTATTTGACTGTGTAGCTCTGTCCTCCTCGGACCTCCTCACCTTTTTACAGGGGACTGCTGTGGCTCAAGTGGTAGAGCGGACTGTGTATTAGTCAGAAAGTCGGTGGATAACTCGCCGACACCTCTAGTCCGCACCCTGAAGTGTCTTTGGGCAAGCTACTGAACTCTGTGTTGCATCCACTGGAGTGTGCATGTTTGAAAGTGCTTCAGCATAGATAAGCGCATTGTATGAATGTCTGATTGGGTGAATGAAACTTGCAGAGGAAAGTGCTTTGAGTGCTCAAGTAGAAAGGCTCTATAAAGTCCAGTCCATTTATGCAACAGCAGTGGCAAAACCCCCAATCATGAATGGCCACAGATATGACATTAAGACAGTCCAAAGACATGCAGCTGGTGGGGTTAGGTTAATTGGTCATTCTAAATTGCTCATAGGTGTGAATGTAAGTGTGAATGTTTGTTTTTCTCTCTGCGCTAGCCCTGCAATAGATCGGTGGCCTGTCCAGGTTCTACCCTGCCATTCGCCCTATGGTAGCTGGGATTGGCTCCAACCCTGATCACGATCCTGCAGTGGAAAAGTGGAAGAGAACTGATTGATGGATGACAATCTGACAAACACAGAATGATGGCTGATATGCTGCAGCAATGGGCAGCAAAAATACTTCCAGAGACTTTAGTCTCGGGTGGAAGTGCGGAGGTGGGGGTTTAATTTCAGCAGTCCTCTGCATGTCAATAGTCACATCAGACAGAAGTGTCAGTGAAAAAGGAAGTACATGGTACAAAGGAAATAATTGGATATGTGAGTGTTTAGAGCATCAACGGCACAGTAAATTGCCCCAAATTTCACCTGGAATTCACTTCTATCGCAGGCTATGCTGCATCATACAACTCTCCCAAAGATCTCTCTATTAATATCTCAGACAACTAAAATTAGATTTCAGTACATGTGACAGTAGTGGACCAGCTGAGACACTAGCTGACGTGAGCTGGCACTGAGTTTGCTGTATTAATGCCACAGTTAAACCCGAGCTGAATATGAGTTTCTGTCCCAAATGCAGTTACATTTGTGCAGCCCAGTACAAAAATTTGGTGATCTGGGGATTTGTAAGACAAAGCTAAACATGATTTCAGTGTAAATTTGTAAGTTACGTAAAACTTTGTGGAAGATGAATCCCTGCTCTGTGGGTCTCCTCCTGTTTTCTCCATCCACACCCAGATGGCTTTTTTTTTTTTTGTAGGCAGTTTTACTTCAAACTGTGGCTGTGCAAAGTTTTGAGCCCCATGTGGCAAATTTGACTTCAGGCTATTTAAATAAAACTAACTCAGTTTGACTTTAGAACCAGAAGCAGCTTGTGCAGGTTGGATAAAATCCCCGGTAGGCTACTTACGACACAAAACCACACAAATCAAACTGACGGCAGAGCAAAAACGACGCGATGAGAAAACTCCTCAAAAGGCTTCAGAGAACTTGTAAACAGCTTTTCTGCTTCTTATTTAACCTCGGTTTAACACAGAGATGTTAATTACAAACAAACTTCAACCTCAACCTCAGTCTGGCGCGAGGCAGAAGGAGCCACTGAAGACAAGAAAAAAAAAAAAGACAACAGAGAAAATTCTGGCAAACAAAACTCTGTTGGCAGATGATGCAATCCTTTGTTGTATAACACTCTAAATATAGACGCAAAAGGCATTCTGCATTTGGGAAGATGAGACCGCAAGCTGAACTGAATATATCCCAACCCCAGTGCGACCTAAAATCCTGGGGGAGCCGCTGCTTCTGTATCCCTCCACCTCTAATCCCTCTATCCCCCTTCTTCATCTGTCCCTCAGTTTTATTTCACCGTGACTAATTTCACCCTCCTTCAGCCTTTTCTCTTCTAATCCCACTTCTCCTTTTTCAATAATTCTCTTCCCTCTCTTCCTCCCTTGTGCCATTTTCCTAATCTTGCGCTTCCTTCTGAGGCTCTTCATCTCTCCTCCAGGTTCATTCATTCTTCCTCCGTCCAATAATCCTCCATCACCATTCCTACCTCGATTTCTGTCCTTTTTAATTCACTTGTCTCCCTTTTCTCCATCCATCATTTCCTGTCACCCTTCACCTCTGCCACCTTCATCCATCCTGCCATCTGTTCACATTCCTCACCTCTTCGTCATCTTGACTGTCATCTCTTCCCTCCATCTTTGATCCCACCTCCCCACCTGTCTCGCTGTCCCCTCTCTTCTCCTCTTCACCCCTTCATTAATCCGTCATTTTATATCTCTTTCTCCTGCCGTTCCCGTCGTCTTCAATATTTCTCCTAAAAACGCCCTCCTCATTTTTCTTTCCTACGTTCCCTTTCAGCCGGAATTTAATTTAATTAACATTCTCATCCTTTCCTTCCATCTCCTTTGTTCTCCGACCTCCTTTTTCCTTTTCTTTCTTTTCAGTTTTCCCCGTTATGCTTTCGGCCCACTCTTGCCCAGAGGTCATGGCACCTAAATGAGACACAGCTTGCAGGAATATCACTGTGTTTTATAAAACACCTAAACAACAAACAGCCGCAAACAATAAAAAGCTTTCCTCTGACAAAACACAGATTAGAGCAACAGCTGTGCTAATCATGAAATCTCTCTGCTCTCAATTAAATTTGGTTGCACTTGAAGAAACTTTGAGCGAGTGAGATTCAATTAAAACTCCACTCATGCGTTCATTCAGCACTTTACCTTTCGTTCCTGATGTGACATATTTTGGTTGATTTGGCAGAAAGAGCAAAATAATAAATAAATAACTTGGCAGTTGGTTTTATTTGAGTTGGCATGAGAGCAAAAAAAAGTGTGTGTGTGTGTGCGTGTGCACGCGCGCATTGAGTGAGAGAGAGAGAGTCGAATGTGTGTCGTTGTCATGACCTGTACTTGAAAGTGAGGGTGAGGAAATGCTATAATACTCCCCCCAGGAACTAGAGGCAGACAGAGATGGATCTGGGAGAACCGGGCCATCTGCAGCCCCCCAAGAGTACGGAAGACCTAAGGCCACACATCTCGGTGATATCTGTGCACCCATCACAGCAGGAGAAGGGGGAAGCGCCTATATGGGGCGCCCACGGTCAGGATGTGGGAGTCCCAGAGGACCAGAGGTGATGGGCCACCCCGATGCGAGCTGAGATCAGGGTCCCAGGGCTCCCAGTGACCAAGGAACACCCAGTACCCCACCACCACCCAACACTGAACAGGTCCAAGCCACCCCTGGACTATGCACACCGAGGGAATGGGTCAACTAATGTTGGGTGGGTGTGTTGTGGTGTGTTTGAGTGTGATCATATAAAGGATGAGCTTTTAGTGGCACTTGTGCATTTTAAGCTGACAGGAAGCAGCAGACACTTTAGGGAGAAAAAAACAAAATCGCTGCCAAGAGTGTCCGGCCTCTAATTAAATTTTAAATCAACTTCTTCATCCCTGGATGTTCTTATAAGCTACATTTTACATGAACAGATCAGTTTAACAGGTGAGTTTATCACGAGACACCTACAGCACCGTGTGACCTAGCAGGTGCTGTATGCGACAGTTTATCTAAAGAACTTTTTGGTTTTTTTATTTTTTAAGACGTTACAATCTAAGCAACAAAGCAGATTTTCAACCTGCTGTCCCGCATCATCTGTGTTATGACTGCTTTACTTTAAAGCTGTGAAACTGTGCAGTGAAATCAGTGAGTTTTAGTGCAATTTCTTCCATTAATTGGATTCACTTGCGAGCCTGATGCAAGTCAGAGCAACTCTTTCAGTACAAGTTCAACTTTGAGGAGCTTTGGCACACAAATAACTTACCAGTGTTAGCTACCTCCCTGATAAAACTTAACCAAGAGCAGTGTTAAACCTCTGTACCCCATGGCCATTGTGGACAATTATCAATTTTCTACTATGTCTGAATAATATAAACACCTAATAAAATGCTGCCTCCACCGTAGGGCACACAAGCGTCTAAATTGGCTAAGCATTTTACCTTGACCTTCAGCTTTATGGCGTAAGGTCAAAGTTGTTCTTGGGGAAAAAAACAAACAAACAAACAAAACACAAAAAAACCCCCAACGGCCTACGACGTTCTTTTGTTTATGATATTTTTACGTTTTTACCTGTAAGTCACCTCAAACGCTCTGTTTAGCGTTCATCTGCAGCTCTGATCAATGATGGAGATACCGAGGTGAATTGGTGCATGGCTGTAGCTCAGAGGGTAGAGGGAGTCATCCACTAATTGAAAGGTTGATGCTTTTTGTTGGTTATCCCTGGCTGCTCCAATCTGCATACCAAAGTGTCCTTGGGCAAGATCCTGAATTCTACGTTGGTCTCCAGTGTGTTCATCCGAGTGTGAATGTTAGTGAGAAAGCACTAGGATGTAGAAAAAAGTACTTGTGTGAATTGGTGAATGAGGCATGTTATATAAAGCGCTTTGAGTCCACCAGGAGAGTAGCTCTATAAGACCAGTTCATTTGCCACTTGTCCAGGATATCCTGAATTTTTCTGTCACAAGGGTTGCTGTTTTTGCCAGTGTTAGCTGCTGTTAGCCCCTTTTAGGTATTGTTAGCTTCTGTTATTGAAAGTTTCTTTGAAGTGGGTCTGATGTTGTCACACTCTGACCTTTAGTAAATGAACTCTAATTACATTCTCATATCATATGAAACACAGCACATATAGCATATTTATATCATGAATAAATATCCATGTTCATGCATGCATTCTCATGTTAGAGTCCTGATTTCAGCTGAGCAGATGAGGCTTCAGCTGAGGAGTGAGTGAATAAGGTGGAAATGAGGCAGAAGAGAGCAGTGGAGGGGGTAGCAGATGAAGAAAAGGAAGAGAAAGAGATAACGAGAAAAATAAAAACATTAAATATTAAACACATTAAATGATCATATGTAGTTCGAAAAAGTGTTTCGTGATCTTTAAATTAAAACAACCTTATGACTGACACTTTTCAGAAGGTTTTTTCACTTTTCAGGAATCTTCAGCACCAAAAGTCTCCTGGGGTACAGAGGTTTACTCCTCCTTTCAATTCCATAACAAACATAAAAAGATGGCTTTTAGACAGATATGAGATTGAAGTTGAATACATCTTTTAAAGTAGAGAAAACTTGTGACTGGATCAGTCTAGAAGTCAACATGTTGGCGTTCCAACCCACCAGTACTTGGGACTCATTACTGCATTATGTGTACTTCATGGGTCAGCACATACCCATTTTCAAATTTCAACTACAGTGTAGACTGTATAGCCACAGTACAACCTCATGCTGACAGTCAAGTGATGGCCACGCTCCTGCCCTAAGCCCCTGATTGACACTTGGACACTGTGCACTTCTACTGAAAACTGATGGCTCGGTTTGACACTGAAGTTGTATTTTTCTCTATGCAAGACTGCCTTCCGATCTCAGATCACCAATGCCCTCCTGCAAGTGACCAGAATAAGATGTCAAGGAAGAAATCCAAAAATAGCAGGAGCTCTGAAAGCAGTGCAGCATTTCACAAGGAGGCAAGCTCGAAGGAGATAGTGGCCAAACTTAAATCTATTATGGTTTCTGCTTTTTAAATTCTGCACATGTACAAACTCCTGATCCGACTGTATTACCAAGCTATATTATAAAAGATAACCTAAAAGCAAAACATGGCATGTGTACAATTTTCTAGATTTAAAGAAAAAAACTTGCTTGTTACCTTCTCTGCCTCCTTTGTGCCTTTAATTTAGTCATACGTAATTACACAATGAGCTATAATTGAATTTGTTGCGCTACATCAGTCTTCTTAATTGGGCTAATCTGCATGTGTGTGTGTTTGTGGGGACATTCATGTGCCTCTGCATGCAAATATTATGTTGATGGAGTACTGCGCAAGTATTTTCAAATGTGTGTGACTTTCACTCTTAATTAGTAAATCATTGTGTTCTGATTTGCATCGTTGGACTCCATATTAAAGGAGTCAGGCGCGCACGCACACACACACATACACACACGGAATTTTCCTAAACGGTGATAAATTGAGGTATTATCATATCTACGTGCAGCCACAGTGTGTAGTTTTTATATTTGTGTAAGTTTGTGTTAGAAAACTGCTTAAGAGTGAAATAACACATTTAGAATCTCACCACATCCAAGTGTGTGTGTGTGTGTGTAAGTGAGAGAGAGAGAGAATGATGCAAAACACCCCCAAAACAAAACAAAACAAAACACAAAACACAATACTACAGTGCATATACAAGTGCTGGTTTTCTGGCACTCACAAGCTTGCTCTCTCTCCCTCTCCCCCTCTCTCTCTCTCTCTCTCTCAAACACACATGCACACACATGTCTCTTGTGGTGCTTAGTCATGACAGCAGAAGGGAGACGGATCGCCATGGAAACAATACTTTGAGTCAACCAGTCAGAAAGCAGCTCTGGTTTCTCACAACATCAGGTTAGAGGTTAAAGCAGCAGGTTTGCTCGTGTGTCTGAGTGCCGTCCTCACCATCTCATCTCAGATTAATATTAAAGACTTCCGGTGGACTTCTGTCTCGCCCCCCCCCCAAAAAAAAACGACACCATCTGTCATTTTTAAAGCAGCTTAAAAAGAAATTCAGCGGGCAATTTAAGAAGTCTAGATCTGTATTCAGCATGTAATACTATCAGGGAGAAGGCTGATAGTTCCAAATTTATTCAGCAACAAGGCAACCAGCCCAATCGTAGGGTCAGTCGGGGATAACAGGACGAGACGGAAGAACTGTGACAGTTCTGCAAGATCCCAGAAAAGCATACAAAAGAACTAGATTTTTTAAAATCTATACCAAATTCACTTTATGAAGTACAAAGCTTTGACAAGTGAAAACTATTCACATTATTTTAGTAAACACTTTTACTTTCTGCAATATCTTTATTGCAAAGTAGAAATGTATAAAGTTTCAGCTAAAGGACTTCAGTTCAGCACCACGGACAGCTCAGTGACGTGGACAGATGGGCATACACTGTGCAATCTTGGGCCATCCCAGAGGAAAGATGACCAGTGTGAATTATAGTGTCACCTTTGATCACAGCATTGAAACTGTGCTTCCGCATCACACAATGAGGGAGGTTCAAAGTTGGTTGTAGTAACCGCAGTAACCAAAGGTAACCAAAATCTACTAACCAGCCAATGGGAATCCAGAACAAAATGATGCCCTGATCAGACTGACAGAGGCGCTTATGGTTGGGATTCCAACAAACATTCAGCAGGTATCATCAAAGTCTAAATGCATTAAAGTCGATGTCTTACCAATAATTATAAGAGCCACGTGGTCCACTTTAGCAATCCAGCTTTGTCAGACAGACCCTTCTAAAGACACTAAAAGCAGGGATCTTAAGTGTGGTGTAACACAATGCTTGGTAACAACTTATTTGCCCCAGAAAGGTAACAAAGAATGCCCCACATTTAACTGTACATTTCACTCATAGTATGACATAATAGAGCAGAGCAACACCAGCATTTCTAAACTAAATGTTCGACGGAGTTCATTGAAGTACTGTCGCCTGTTGTAAAATGTGATCTTAATGTTTGCAGCCAAGTGAGGTATTCCTTTAGTAGAGTTAGCAGACAGATGCACAGATATTGTCAACACACAAATGACAGTTACTGCTGTAAACTGGAGCCCTGGGCAAAGAATCAAACAGTAAAAGTGTTTGATGTCTGCATTTGTACTTTGTAGCCCTCAATCTTATATTGGCTCTAGAAATTGGCACTCAGTCACAGAAACTTTGAAAACCCCATCTAGTTGCCAACTAAACATATGCTGTATACGCACATATACTTTGATACCTATAGGGCAGGTTGGCTCGGAGCCTGATTTTTGGCACTGCTGTATTTTCATCTCCTTGATGCCTGTGTTTTTGTACCTAATAAGGACTTACAGGTGCAGCTGTTGGCACCGCACTAAAACACATACAACCGCTAATCCAGATAATGAAATTAGTGAGCTAGACTGGAGGCATAAGTTCACTTTGTGCGAAACAAAGCCTGGATATTTGCCCAATACTGTACTTTCAGCTGAAGCAGTGATCCAAAACAACATACAAGAGTTGGGCCACTGGACAAATATAGCAGCTGTTGGTGACTTGAGTCCAGTGCTGGTGATTCTAGGGGCAATGTTTTTAAAGTTCTTATTTAGTCGTCCGTCTTATTTATTTACCTTGGTAATAATAATTTGTTTATACAGGGTAATAAAAAGAAAAATCTGATCAATTTGTGCTGAATAATAATGAACTAAAAGACTCAACATTTTGTTTAGAAACAAAACAGAATAAAAGTCTCCGCCCATCTAAAAAGCATGATGCTTGAATGCCCAGGCCAGTAATCCAGGCCAGACTAACTTTCAGCAGCTCCATAAAGACATTTATAAAACCAGCTTGTTGCCATTTTTAAAATATATTATAAAATTAAAGGATGTCTGCCTAAAGCAGTTACACAGGAACTCTTAGATTTAACTGTTGACATTTGGCTTGAAATAATACTGATGCTTTTGTTTTCCAAGAATCTCATCCATTATTACATTTTATAGAAATAGCATCACCTGTAAAAGTAGATGCATGTGAAAATACTAGGGGTTTTTTAAAGGAAAGTTGACCTCTGACCTTCAGATCAAAGTCGCTGGGATTCATACTCGTCTGAGATTTTTAGTAGATGCATCTATGGTTTTAATTTGAAAATCCTACGTTGCCTAATTCTCGAGTTATCGCATTCACAAACTCAGGTGTCCATGCCGCCCACCTGATGACAATACCCCATCAGCCTTTCACGCCCGAGGAGTAAAAACAATAAATATTTAATATTATTTAATATTTAGTGTTAATGTGTTGTGTTGTGCTGTTCTCTGGTATATTATTTACTGGACAAACAAACAAACAGGGGGATTTGATATTGTAACAGCATTTTGGTCATGTCTGAGATGTCTCGTTTGTTCACTCAGTTACCGTTCAGAACAGTTACCTGAGATTTTGGTTTTAAATCATAAACATTTTCCTTCATCATTGACAGATGCCAAAGGTCACTCTGGCTCTTCACCGAGAACACTTTGGGCTCTAAGAACACCCTCACTTCCAGCGGATCCTGCTTACCTTTAACAATTAACATGTTCCTTTAAAGTGCTTTAATGTGGACACGTCAGTCACCTTGTTCACATGCTTCAAGTATGATTACTCGTAAAAAAGACACAGACGTAAGCGAGCATGCCACTCCATTTAATAATAAAAAAAAAAAAACAGGCCACAAGCTAATTAGCTTCCTCTGTATGTAATCTTAAAATTAGTGTATGTATGTGTGTGTTTGTGTCCGTGCGTGCGAGTGTGCGTGCATGCGCGCGTGTGTTGGGTTAATTAGCGAGGAAGACGACAGGCAGACGTTAGATGGCTTCCTTTGATCTGACGCTGCTAAGTACTTCCTGGAGAGACACACACAGAAACACACACACCATCGCAACAGAGATGACAATAGCAGGTTTTGCTGTGACATCTGCACTCTTTCTAATTATAGATCATTGAGCTTCCCTCCTGAGGGTTACGCTAACACTGTGTCCAGAGTTACCTAACCTGTGAGCGAGGGCGTGCATTGATAGAAAGTTAGAGAACAGCGGGTCAAAGTGAAGGGCACTAAAGCACTTTGCACTTAAGAGTTAAAGCAAGATAAATGAGAAGAGAAGGGCTGAGAAATTGTGCTCAGAGAGGGAGCAGCAAGGGAGGAGGAGGATAAGATGACAAGGGAATAAGAGATTTTCGAAAACAGCAGAACAACGTCAGGAGAGATGGCGGCTACGTTTACACAGCGCTCGATACTTCTGTTCTAATTGGTCTAAAAACCCAGACAGAATAAAAATACTCTTTATCAGCACTACAGTGAGAATACAACAAGCCCAGCCTAAAAACTGTACCATGGAAACAATTTAACATGATTACTTTCAGGCAGTTTTCTTCCTTCGCTCCATTTTAATTATGCTCCTTATCCCAAAATAGCAGCCACGGAGCCAAATTGTCCTTCTGCGAAGAGTTTGTTCAAACTCTTAAAGAAATAAGAGCAACACAGTAACTACAAATCCCCCAACAGAGGAAGGATATCCATTATCAGGGAGCTGAAACACGTGCCAGAGAGGAGACAGCCAGTGAGGAAGATGAATACAAGACTTTCATCACCTTTGTCACACTTCTCAGATTAAGTGCATCTGATTTACTACAATATGTAAAGAGCAGATATTACACTTGGGATTGAGGACACAGAGCGGTAAAGTAAACATTTTAATTCCACTTAATTATTTTAATGCAGAGTGCCGTGGTCGCCTATAGTTTGCATGGAAGACACTGAAACACTCTCCAGCAACTCACCAACCAACTCGGAAACTCAAGAGTGTAAAGCAAACTGGAAATGGAGACTATTCACCTTCACGATGAAGTGTTGCCTTTAAAAATATGTTTGTTTCAAAAGTAAGGAAACAACTTTTCGGTTGCACGTTTCACGATTTCTCTATGACTGCTAGTGCAAGTGTTTTGTATGAAAACAACTGTCAACTGTGGATCTTTAAAGTGGATCCAGCATTGCTGGACTCAGAGCTTTAAGACACAAAAATGTGCATAAACGTGTCTGACATCAGTTCAGGAGATGAGGCTTGAGGTGAGGTGGAAGAGAATGACATTTTATCCTTCGCGGTTTTTTTTCTTTGGTGAATGGGACCGCTTCTCAGATGTTTAAACACAGGTATGATCCTTCATATCTTGAGTCTGAAGGTACAGACACAAATTAAAAATCGCCTCCACGGCACACAAACGCCTACGAGTTTTCTTTTGCTCCACCTTTGGCATTCTGCGTGTGGGGCTCGGTCTCGAGCCTCATGCATAAAATATGATTAGGCAGAGAGGCGATGTTCATCTCAGTCACTGTATTAAAGCGGGCGAGGCAGCATGGCGGCTCCCACAAAACTGCGCTGGCCCTTATGTAATGTTAAAGAATTTATCCCAAGTTTATGAGAACACATCAATTTGTTGGAAGAGCAATGTAATATTTATGAGCACATTCTTTTAAAAAAAAAAAAAAAATATATATATATATATATATATATATTAAATAACCTCAAAACCTTGACAGACTATATCTTTAGAGAAGCTGTTTTTGGAGATTACAGCTGTAAAACAGCAGTTTAATGCTGGCAGGTGTAGCAGCTAGTACTGAGGACATTTTCTTTTGAGTGTAGAGGCAGCTGATGGACCAGGCAGGTAGAGAGCTGAAATCACTGAGCTCATATGAATATTTATCTCCATACATCATCAGCTTGAATGTGTCATGTCAGTGTGAACAGTCTGTTCCCATTACAGCAGACAGGATACATGATGGATTTTGTAGACTGTGCCAGTAGTTATTTTTTTTTTCCTCTCTCCACACTATGATCCATATCAGCTTAAGTAACTTTTAATGAATTGGGCAAGTTTGAAATTAAATCCCATCTTCTCCTCTTTTTCTTCTCTCTTTCTCTGTCTGTCCTATGAAATATTAAAGTGATGTGGTCTTTTCCTCCCATTAAATAGCTATTAGCCATTACAGACCGGGCTGGCAGGCAAATGAGAAAAACATAAAATTCTGATCATTAAAAACAAACCAAAAAAAAAAAAAAAAGAAAAGTGAGTGAGAGCAGGGCAGAAAGAGTTATCAAGGAAAAAGAGAGACACAAGACAGAAGCACTGAGTCAGCTGCTCTTTTACAGTCTGTGAGTTCGTGTCAGCTAGAAGTTGTCATAATGTCAAAATAAAATTGCAATGTCAAGGCAGAAAAAAAGCTGATCGGGAAATGAAGAATATCAAAGTGGAAGAATAATGATTGGCAGCTGGAAATACCAGGACAGAAAAAAACAACACAGTTAAAAGATGAGGTTTATTTCATCAAAAAGTGAGTTAAATTAAGACTTTCGAAGCTTCTATGCTGTAAATTATACCAAAAAATAAATAAATGATAAATGATGTATTGCTCCCAAATGTGGCGGCGGTTTGCCAATGAGCTTTTCTGCTGCAAAGAAAAACAAGCAGACAGAGGAAAAAATGGAAGAGAGATAAAAATCCAGGAGGAGGAAAATAAGAGACGCAGACAGAAAAGTAGACAGATGGAGGAGAATCACTTCCTCTTTCAATGTGAAAACAGTACTTAATAAGAGCCATTCCAGGATAAAACTGAATATATCAACATGTCTTTCCTTCAGTGACATGGGGGGGGGGGTCTAAATATTCATCGGTGAGGAAGAAACTGCCAGATAACTGTCTGACTGCCACCAGAAGAAGAGACACTGAGTCAGTAAGTCATCTAACTGTTCACTCGCTGAATTAATTTTCTTCTTAGTAATGGACATTTACACAAACAGACACTTTGGGAGAGGAGCGACGGCTTGTGTGTGTGTAATCAAAGTTTTGAAGCAGCAGAGTGAAGTGAGGGAAAAACACAGAGGCAGAGACAACAGAAAATACGTGAAAATAAGGAGAAAAAAGGGCGAGAGCAGCCTTGATTAAAGCTGTTCTATTATGCATATACATACTTTTACAATGGTGTAAGATCATACTGAACATGGCCAAAGATTTACATAATAGAGGTCAAAGTCTGTGCAAACGATCCCTGTGGGACAAACACTCAGATGGTCTTTTTTCTACTCTTGTGTCTGAATGATGCCAGTAAGAGCTGAGATGCCAAAGATGGTCATCTGAGCTCTGAGGAAGAGGAGAGGGTGCCCGTAGAGTGCAGTTAAAGCGGCTTGTTTCAGACAGCGAGTGAAGTAATGGGCTGCACAAAGACCCCACATAAGATAAATAAAGATTATTTTAAACTATGAGTGAGTAGAGTTGGAAGAGAGTGAAATGGGCAAATAGACTGGTACTTTTCTATTCTAACTGATCACTCAAAGCAATTTTTACTTTGAGTGAAACCACATTCATCATTTCTTCTTTCGGCTGCTCCATTTGAGCTCATTCTTATATAGCGTTTTTCTACTCAGAGTGCTTTATAACAAGATCTCATTCACCCAATCATACAAGCACTTTTTCCCATAGAAGCTTTCATCCAACATTCACACACATTCATACTTCGATGAACTCATCAGAGGTATCTTATATCTTTAATAACTTACCCAGTGATACTCTAGTGAGCAGACTGGGATCAAACCACCAACCTTCTGATTAGTAGATGACCTGTTCAACCTCCTGAGCTACACCCACCCAGTTAGAGGTTATCAAAGCAGATCATCTGCCCCCTGTCACCTGTTCCCTAACAGCCTCCTCTGTCACACCAACCTTCTGCTTGTCCTCCATCTTCAGCATCCTTTGTCCAATATATCCACTATCCCTCCTCTGCACCTGTCCAAACCATCTCAACCGTGTCTCTCTGATATACTCACATCTAATCAAATCCATCCTGGTCACTCCCAATGAAAATCTTAACATTCCAACCCAGTCTCCAAACCATAAATCATTGCAGGTCTCACTAGTAATCCTTCATGCTTTCATACAGTGCTTTCTAACTATTATGTACAGACTATGATGGAAACACTGTAAATTTAGGGTTCAGTATCTTCAGTATTTTGCAGCTCGAGAAAACTTCAACATCCAGAATGGCTGAGCTGTGGATCACACTGCCACCCTTCCGGTTGATAGCCGCCTGCTCCAGCTCCTGAGCCACTTTTCTTTTCTGTGATGCTACTCCATACATATTGTCATGCTGATAGTGTCATTTAAAAAATAAAAAAATAAATAAAAATAAAAAGCTGTGAAAAGGAAATGATGCACAAAAACTGGGCGAGATTTTAAACGCTACAGAAACCTTGTGAGACCATAATTTCCTCACACAGAATGTTTTTTTCCCCCTTTTTTTCCTCCAAGGAGATGGAGAGTTACAATATAAAACATTGATATATTTATGATGGAAACACTTGAAGTGGCCATCCACTCTATATCCTCACAGGGAACGTACAAGTCAGCAATTTATGTTTCCCCGTACTTCTGTACGAGCCGATTTCTACTGTTCTGCCTTCAGACTCATTTCACCACATTACAAAAAAAAAAAAAATATATATATATAATTTTTTTTAAAAAGGCTGAAGGGAAGTCAAAGCTTATTTTTTAGGTCCCTGAGTTCTAAACTGTAGCCTTCCACATGGTGGCCGGACATCCACTGCATCTTCCTTCCTATGCAAATGTTTTATAGGCTGTGCTGAAAACAGAGGCCTGAGATGGTGCAGGAGTGTAGGTCCTTGTCAGACTAGTTAAGTTACTCTGAAGTTTGATAGCATGCTTCCTACCCCTTCATTAACCCACATAAATATGTGTAGATACGGCTGTTGGAGTGGTTCTATTTATTTCATCCATCCATCCATTTTCTTCTGCTGATCCAATTTGTGGGGCTTTGGAGCCTGTCCCAGCTGCCTGAAGCAAAAGGTGGGGTACAGCTACCAGGCTGTTGCAGCAGCTCTATATATTCCAGTATACAAGAGGAAATTACAACTATTACAGGTAAATACAAATAGAATCTCAGACACTTTACAGCAAAGTATCTGCATTTGTGAGGAAAATTAAGTCTAAAAGATCTAAAAAATAAGAAAAAGAAAAAAAAAAGGATGAAGCGAATCCGACAGCTCCCTGATTTAAGGGACTGTGGAAATGAGTTTGACCAACTTGAGAGCAGCGAGGCAAAGCTCAGCTAACTGCAGAGGTGCTTTTAATATTTAGAGTACCCCCATCAATGCATAAATAAGAGAAACACCTCTCAGTATAGCACTGTGCAGTTTAACAGCGTCGCAGACTGCAGCCTCCAAAAGTTTCAGAGAAACCCAAGATCATGAGCCTGCCGATGGCAGAGATTATTTTCATTGTGTGGACACCATCAGCTGGGAAATGGGTACATTTATCATTGCAACATGAGAACAGATTTATACAAAGTCATTACCTCGGCTGTTCTTAAACTTATTTATTCTGACTGCATTGCAAACGCATAAACTCGGAACCTGTAAATAAGATCTTTTCTATACCAGGGAGTGTGAGTAACAAGCGAGTGGAAAGAAAAAAAAAAATCTGTGAATGAAAATGAAGGTGCAAAACACAAAGGTAACAAAAGAGGACAAACTGTGGTCTCCTGGCTTAAAAAACTGTGACTGCCTCCATCCAAACTCCAAATGTAGACCATGCACCGTGCTGAGAGCGGGCCGTTCTCTCTGTGTATTTTATTTCTGCAGCCAGTGAATCGAGGCACTAACACCAAATGAAAATTTATGCTTAGCCCTGTGATCTGAAGGCCAGTATCTGACATCCAGGGATAACAAAATGTTATCATAATGATGTAGTATAGTATCAAAATATTACTGGTGTGGTGCCACAAGGACTCCAAAGTGCTTGGCTACATTCAGATCTCAATGTTAAGTCTAAAAAAACACCCCATGTATTTAAAAGTGGCACCAATCGATCCTTTACAAGCATTAGCAGACAATTAGCTGGTACTGAGGAAAGCCTCAGTATGACCCTAAACACAGGATTTAACACCAAAGGACATCTTTTTTGTATTTATGAGGCACAGGCCCATCAGTATTTTGGGCCCAGGGAATGAAAATAAGCTAGTTATGTTTGATAAACATACTAAATTAATGAAAAATGGAAGATCTAGTAAGTGCCGCGTACCAGTTGTCTATAGCTGGTGCAACAAATACATTTTGTAAAGTGTTGAGGTTTGAAACCCGTGTCCGAGTGCTTCTTGTTAAAATCTGCAACATATATACTGCTGCACACGTTGGCACATGATGCATGCTGAGCTGCAGTTGTTTTCTTTGTAATTTCACTATCATGCATCACAGTTTTAGGAATAAAATTGGACCACCATCACGGTGGCAAGAGATGGGAGTTTTACAAGAACAGTGACAGATAATGTTTCAAGAAACAAGAGTCACTGCAAGCTTCCTCAGATCTGTTTGGTGCCAGTGGAGTCATACAGGTGAAACCACCGCGGTGCTTTAAACCCGACCTCAGCGCTGGTATAAAATGTGAAAAAGACCCGTTCTAAACCAACGACAAGACCAGAGGAAATAATGTGGGGAGGGAGGGAGAAAGAATGGTAGATTCAGCAAGAGGAAGACGTGAAATGTAGCAGCGTTCCCTGTCCCGACGGTCATCAGTTGTTGCCGAGGCTCCCTAACGACCACGGCTGTCATGGTTACCAGCATGGCTGTCCTGACAACAAGCGTGGCATGTCATACAGCGCAGCGCCGTCTGGGAACAATCTGTCTGGATGTGACACATCTCACACACACACACACACACTGACATATATGCCAGGAGAGACACACGAGCCCACATTGGTACTCGCTCCACACTGAAATATACCAAGAGACGTAATGCACACACTGAAATGAACACTAAAACACATATTTGATGATTAAAATGCTTAAACATAACAGGATTTATTCACTCTGTGGATCGGGCTTTAAATCTACCCTCCATCACAGGTAGAACCGTTAAATAAGGACCCTTAAGTATACAAATACCAACACACCATTGCATGAAAGCACATAGCTTAACCTTCTCATGATGTGCAGCCAGCGGGGCATCAGGGAAAAAGATCTGCACGCTCTCGCTCATACACGTATGTACGCATACACACTTTTGTTTGTCCATTGAGCTGCATGCTAAATATGTGCTCAGAAACACACACACACACACACACACACACACACACACACACACACACACACACACACACACACACAC